>JASAND010023490.1:0-27228 GCA_030248195.1 Trissonchulus latispiculum | reverse complement strand
ACAGCAACTTGATCTTTGCATACATATATATAGAGGTCGGGAAAAAAACCAAGGTAGTCACTTTTTGGATTAATTATAAATTATATATTTTCTTATCAAGCCCTGGCTAGACTGTCATTTTGGTAATCGCCTCTCTAGGTCCTGTCGTTAATTAGTAATTAACCATTAATTAGCCGGGGTACAAAAACCAATGGCGGGTAAAACCAACCGATGGAAAAAAAGCCAACCTCAATATTCGGCCAGGGTAACTCGTAATATATTAGTTATTTTATGCATGCGACAGGTAAAATCGTCGTCGCTGACTTCATATCTGCAGTTATTTTTGCGATGTTCCTTATAATAACTGAGAAAATCAAACATCAAAATTTGCAGCATCAACTGGCTAGGTTTCATCAAATTTGCCAGTTTCTATGTTAAAATGCAAAAATTTGTAAATCTTTCGAAATTCGATGAAATGAAATAAAAAGAATGTTGTTTCAGTGTTTTTTCGGGTATTTCTTTGTCCCAGAGTACTTTTGACCACTTTAGCTGAGCCAAACAGCCGATCCGCCGAAATGAGGTTTTTACCGGCTAGCACAAAATTGCCAAGTCCAAATGCAATTTTGAGCTGTCCACGTGAAAGAACGCATTAAACTTGCTATGTGAGCGACTTCTGAGCAACTAATAACCATTTTTGGGAGTTTGCCAGCAAAAGCAAAAATTGGTTTTTCCCCACCCCTTGGTTTTTTCCCATTTTTTTAAAATTCTGCTGGCAGCTTGCCAAGCGTCGCAGGAAGACGAGACCGACATTTTTGGAAAGAGCACATGTTGTTCTCATAGAAATTATTAAAGTTATTATCTAACTAACTATATATATATATATAATATATATGAATAGGCAAATTTTGAATTTTTGTGGGGTCGAAAATGCCAAAATCTTCAAAATGTCAAAAAATCTTCAAAAGTGGTCCGATTTTGCTCAAGTTTCGTGTGGTAGGTGGGATGGGTCCTGCCAACTTGCAAGCCAAATTTGAGCCCGCTAGCTCGTCCCCATTTCTCAAACAGGGGGTTGGGTTTTTCCCCACCACTTGCGGTTTGGTTTTTTCCCCACCACTTGCGGTTTGGTTTTTTCCCCCGACCTCTATAAACATAGGTTAGAAAGAGTGGCGCTTTTTGTTGCTATGTTTTGGAGCTCATAGCTCCAGCCCATGACCCAGGAGGCGGGTGGGTTTTCTCCCCCAATAAGGGGGTGGGTTTTTTCACCCCATGACTACATATACGTGTGTCAACGTGTATCATAGGGGTCGCGGCAGCGACCCCTATAATATGTGTGAAAAGTGGCTGGAGACAGTGTAAAATAAGCTGCGCAGAAGCTGCGCAAAATCCTGCGCAGATCCTGCGCAGATTCCATGCGCAAATTGTAGAGCACATCGAGTTTAGTATGTGTGCGAAGTTTCAGCACCGTATCACTTTCCGTTAAAATGTTGCGCCCCGGACCGGTTATGGCGGCGATGTTTTTTTCTTTTTTCCGGTTTCTCCTATTTAATGGTCGTATTGTCCTGAATTTCCGCCTCTTTCACGTAATCTGCAGCGGAGGCCGGACCTAAAGGGGTATAGGGTCTGGTAGTACCCCATGCGCCATTTAAGAATCGCTACTTTTTTTGCGCCGCAGGTGCGCCACAGCGCCGCAGCGGCGCCGCAACGTCGGCTCAGAGCGAAAAGTGACCATTTTTGTGGTCGCTGCGCAGCTCGAACGTTAAGAGCTGGAGCCGATTTCTTTTTATATTCAGAAACTACATATATTGAACTAACTAAATAGCTAAGTCTCGTTTCTCTAACACTTCCCATGCGACCACAGTGGCCGGTCAAAAATGGTGAAAATTCGAAAAATGAGAAATCGAAATTTCTCGCTGTGTATTCAACTTAGAAAGCTCAATTCTTTCATACAAAGGTTTTCTGGCACGGCGAATTGATTCCCGTAAGCAGTTTTGCCGTCGGACCCACCCATATTGCTGGACTGGTTCTACTTTGCTGTCGGGAGGGTCAAGTCGGTACCGACTTCCAAGAACACCATATAGGACTGTGCATAGCCTCTCAAAACTTTGTCCATAGGGGTTTTCTGGTGCGCCCAGCTCATTTCCGCTGACCGTTTTGCCGTCCGACCCACCCATTTTGCTGGGCTGGTTCCACTTTGCTGTCGGGAGGGTCAAGTCGGTACCGGCTTACAAGAACACCATATAGCGCGGCGGGAAAAAAAACCCAAACCGATATGCGGGAAAAAACCCATCGCCAGTGTGAGTCACCCATATGAGCTAGATCGGATTTTAATAGCCTATCTTAAAGAGCGTCCAAAACTACCCTAGAGGGTGTATTATTGTAGCTCCCACTGCTTCTCAGCAAATTTTTTGGGACTTTGAAAATTTTGGAATTTTTGGTCCCAACATGGGGGTCAGGCAGGGTCAACTTTGGGGGGTCACCCTGAACTACTGGAAAGACTTAGCCCAAAACGGATTACAGTTTCACAGAGGATATGTCTCGAACTTCACGATGGTGTATTCAATTTGGCTCTAGTGCCTGTGGTGCGACCTGGGGGTGACCTAGACTCGGCGGGAAAAAACCCATGTGCGGGAAAAAAACCCAAATTTCAAAATGAAATTTTTTTCTAACCATTAGCAGCAAAGGAAAAATTCATGCATTTCTTAGCTCAGTAGAGCCTCCTGATTAATTTGGTATAGAGTTTACCTAGGTTCGACCTTCCATGTGAGGTCCAGGTGGCCAAAATCTGAGATGGTGCCATTTCAAGCCAAATTTTCAAATTTCGCCAAAAACCGCTAAATTTTTCACTAAAATAGGTCGGGTTTGGCTTTAAATGCAATAAAAACACGTTTTCTATGTGATAGGATGCTTAAACTGCAGAAATTAAGCAAATTTCAAAAATTTCCAAAATTTGCCTATGTTTACGTGTTAATAAACATACGAAATTTTGAAAAGTCAATTTGACATGATTTTTTGCAAAAATATTGGTATTTTATGATTCAGATGTACTAAAAATGGCCCGCTCTTTCGAATGGTATAGTCAAAACCGTTCTGGCGTGCTTGCAGCAAAAAATTCGGCTGGGTTTTTTTTCCCGCCCATGGGTTTTTTTTCCCTCATTGGGTTTTTTCCCATCGGTTTGGTCGAAAATTTCTCGCCAACGGTAAGCGCTAGAGAGACGTTTTATAGCTCATTTTGAAGCTCTTCGCAAGGCCTCATGGTAGTTATCGTTAGATTTTCGATTTGTCGCTTAATAAAAAAGTTACAGCCAAAATTCGAAAATTTGGGTTTTTTTCCCGCCGCGCTATATAAATATGACTGTGCATGGCCTCTCAAAACTTTGTCTATGGAGGTTTTCTGGTGCGCCCAGCTCATTCCCGGAGTCCGTTTTGCCGTCCGACCCACCCATTTTGCTGGACTGGCTCCACTTTGCCGTTTGAAGGGTAAATCGGGTATATAGGGGGTCAAGTGGTCAAAAATAAAATTTTTCGAAAGTGGTCAAATTTGGTACCAAATGAAAGCCCTAAGTGAGCTGAACAACTTTTGTCATAGAATTGCATGCTCAAAGTGGCTGTAGAGTGCTGTGGTAGGGTGGGGGTGGGGACTTAGGTGATTTTGGGTCAAAAATAAAATTTTTCAAAAGTGGTCAAATTTGGTACCAAATGAAAGCCCGCATCGAACTGAGCAACTTTTGTCATAGAAGTGCGTACCTAAAGTGGCTGTAGAGGGCTGTGGTGGGGCGGGGTGGGGACTTGGGCGATTTTGGGTCAAAAATTAAAATTTTCAAAAGTGGTCAAATTTGGTACCAAATGAAAGCCCGCATCGAACTGAGCAACTTTTGTCATAGAAGTGCGTACCTAAAGTGGCTGTAGAGACCTGTGGTGGGGTGGGGTGGGGACTTAGGCGAGTTTGGGTCAAAAATTAAAATTTTCAAAAGTGGTCAAATTTCGAGTCAAATGAAGGCCTGCATCGAACTGAACAACTTTCGCCATAGAACCACCCACCCAAACTTGCTGTGTCGGATTTATATACTTGCTTTCTCAACCGGAATTTAAACGACAGACATAGGCCCAACACACATATTATATATCCCCTTTTGTGCGGAGCATTTTTGTTACTTGTATACATATATGTATATACGTATACAACCGCGTCGACGCCTACCAATGTCTAGCAGTTTAAAATTCGCTGTCATGTGTACATAGGTGTGGCTGGGTAAAAAATTTGGCTTTTTCCTACAAGGGGGGGGGGTGGTTGGCGCCCTCCCCCAGGAATCGGTTCCCCTCCCGGACATGGGTCGCCCCAGAAGCGCCCCCCCGAGGATTCGGGCCTTCCCCCCCCAGAATTCTAAAGTGTCCGGAAATATTTGAGGGTATATAAATTTTGAAAAACCTTTCAGGCTTCAAGCTTTCAAGCTGAAATTTAGGTTAAATAGTTAAGTTTAGCTCAGCAGCAAAAAATAGCTGTATATTTATTAAGCATTTTTGAAAAATTCTCCCCCCCCAATCCGTGCCCCCACCCCTGACCTGGGGGTCCGCTCCCCAGACTAACTCCCCGCAGAAATTTTTGCCTTGGAAAAAGCCAGAAAATCGGAGAAGGGGGATTTCTGACGGAGGGAATAGGGTTCCCACAGATTGCCAAAAACTCCTTACATTTTCGCGTTTTTGTCATGTTTGGCCAAAATTTTCTGCCAATAGTAGCTTGCCTCACCCCAGATTTTTTGTCTTACCTTCTGACCCTCTCTCCACTTTTGGTAACCCCATCCCCCGAAACCCCCAGTAGTATTAGTAGAAACCCCCAGCCAGGATTTTTAGAAGGGGGGCAGTCGTCAAATCCGGCAACCTTTTTTTCCGGAAATCCACAATTTTTGCCCAATTTTAGCAATTTTTATCTTAATTTTTCGAAACATTTCTCACATATTCACAATAAGTTTTCTATTTTTAGCAAAAATTTGGCGATGTTTTTAAAAAGTTCTTGAAATTTCGTAAAAATTTTGACAATTTTGAGACAATTTTACTTAACACAGAGCCCGACACCCCAAATCCCCCTGGCGCCGTCACTGACCCCAGCACTTTTAGGGGCCAAAGTTAGCTAAATTTTGCCACAAAATGTTCGAAAACCTGTTTTCCCGGCACTTCTGGGTTCTGTGGGGTGGAAGGCCCGAATCCTGGGCGGGGGTGATTCTGAAAGGTTGCGAGCCAAGTCGGGGGGATCCCCCTCCCCACCACCCTCTTGTAGTAAAACATATATATATATATATATATATATATCTATACGTATATATATATATATATATATATATATATTAGGGATGGGCGCGGAAAAAAAGGACTGGAAAAAAAGGTTTTTTTCCATTTTTTTCCGATAGGGTGGAAAAAAATGGAAAAATATTCCTAACGTTATTTTGACGATTTTTACAATGAAATATCATGTTTTCTGAGCTTTTCCAGCAATTTCACACTATTTACAACCTTTTCCGTGCGTCATAGTAGGTGGGGGTATGTTGGATCTGACGAAATTGTATTTGGGTTTTTTCGACGCATCGGAAAAAATGGAAAAATATTCGGAACTTGTACTGAAAGTTAATTTATGACATCAGAACATTAAGAAACTATCAAAAACAGTGTTTAATGAGGTAAAAATACGATGTTCATGAATTTGAGATAATTTTGGGATTTAACATTTTTTCCCTTGGAATGTGAAAATGATTGCGTAACTCAGGCAGAGTTACTAATTTCATACCTAACAGTGGAGTGTTCAACCAAAACTGTTAAAATATAAAAATTGTTTACTTTACGAAGCGCGTTACCTACGAGAACCACAAACTAGGCCTAGTAGAACCGCCAAGGTATACAGAAGTCACCTGTCCTTTTCTTTACAGCGTCACCCGCTGAAAATATTTGATTCCTGTAATCAATACTGCAACCTTTCTAAGCGCTTGTGTATCTGCATTTCCCCCGTGGGGCTACTAAATATCGTGAAAACTGCTTCAGTGCATGCAAAAACATGAAATAACGCAAATTTTAGCACACTGCGTAATTTTTGAGTGACCGGAAAAAATGGAAAAAAACGAAAAAAAACCGGAAAAAAAGGTTTTTTTTCCAGCAATCTTTTTTTCCGGAAAAAACCAACCCTAATATATATATACATACGTATACTCCATGTTTGTTTGAAATTTTCAGTGCTTTCTTGGTACAATATGTTGCTGTTATTTTCCTGTCTTCTTTTGGTATTAATTTCTGCCGGTCAGAAATTGCAGCACGAATCTGATTCCGGTATTCCCAACTCTCCACTCCATTCCTCGGACATTGGTCTAACTAACGGTGAAGTGTTTGCTTCAAACAACAGTCTTATTCAGAGGCCAAAATATCCTGTTTCTCTTAGTGGAGAAAACGGATTATCCTTCGTGAACCCTGCCGTAGGTGCCGTTGAGGGATCTGGGCTTGCCCACGATTTTGACTTTCACATGGAAAATGAGACGGCTGGAAGTGATGGCACCACATTTCAAACTATTAATCTGCAGAGTCCGTTTTTTGATGAGTCTAACGAGCGAACCGCATCTGAGCTAGAAACTACGGATTTGCGATCCATATTGAGCGGTTTCGAAAAACAGCATCAATTGTCAGTCAGTAAAAGGGATGAGAAAATGTTACAAGAAGAACCTGTTTTGTCTGTGGAGTCAACTAATGAAACGCTTGGTGTGACTCTAAAGGAAATTTCTTCAGCGACAGTTGAATGGTCCTCTTCTTCTACTTTTCCCTTAGAGACTACTCCGTCTTCAGAAACTTCCTCTGTTCCAACGTCCATTTCTATCTCGGATACTTCTTCTCCCACCTCCTCAGATGATCTCCTGATTGAGACAAAGATCTCTACTACTGTTACAACTAGCGCGCCGAGTCTCTCTTATCCATCTTCCACTGTATTGCTAACTACGGTCTCTTTGGCAACGCCAGAAGGAACTGATTCTGTGGATACTGCAATGGCAGTAACAGGACGAAAACTGTCTAATGTGGTTGGTTTAATTATCTTTATACACCTGTTCTTACTAGCGTAGCCGGAAAAAAATTCGGGGGGGCTAGCCAAAATTTTCCAGACTTAACTGTGGCAGTTAAAAAGAGAACCGCAAGCATTTTATTGCGTTAGCTTATCTTTTCCACAACCCCCCCCCACTCAATACAAATTTGTTGGATTGGGTGTTATTGGGTGATTTAAATGCGGTCATAGTTGGGGAAGGTGTTTCCTGAGGCTCAGTAATTTTAAAAATTTATAAAATTTTAAATTTTTTGAAATTTTAAAATTTTTGAAATTTCAAGATTTTTGAATTTTTTAAAAATTTTCTGATAGATTCGATGATTCTGAGCATTTTTCCTTTTTGCAGCAACATCTGAAAATGCTTCCTGCGATCTCTACAGCGGCTCTAATTGTAACGATCAAAGGATATTGCCGCCAACAATAGACACACGATTACTGCTGTATACAGGCGGCGTTTTCCTTTGATCTTTATATACAGTTAGAACCGCTGTAGAGATCGCAGGAAGCATTTTCAGATGTTGCTGAAAGAAGGAAAAATGCTCAGCATCATCGAATCTATCAGAACATTTTAAAAAACTAAAAAATTTTGAAATTTCAGAAATTTTAAAATTTTAAAAAATTATTGAAACTTTTGAAGTTACTGAGCCTGAGGTAACACCTTTACAAAATATAAACGCATTTGAATCACAAAGTAACCCCCAATCCAACCAGTTCGTATTGAGGGGGGTTGGATTGTGGAAAAGATCCTATCTTTCTAACTTCAAATTAATAATTTTTAAGAGATATAGAAAATTAGAAATGCCTGCTTTACATGATTTGCGCAGCCGACATCAGTTGGGGGTCCGGGAGCCTGAGAGCCCTCAGAAGTTGAAGAATTTTTAATTTTGCTGAATGAAATGAATTTTCTGAGCGCAAGTTTTTAATATATCATTTTTACGATCATAATAAACCCCTGCTGGCCAAAAATGAACCAAATCCCAGACCCAGTTTTGAGATACAGGCTCTTCAAAGTTCGATAAATCGCCGATTTTGGGCCAAAACAGCGATTGAGTCAAGTTTGGGCCGCCATAGCCGACTAATGGGAAAAGATAGTGAGCTAATATTTTAGCTCATAAACTAGGTACCATAGACAGTTTTAGACCAGTTTCAGCCAAATCTGAGAAGTTTTATTTTTCAATTTTTCGGCATATTTTGGGCGTTGAAAGATCGAAGAAAATAAAATTTCTCATATTTAGCTGAAACTGGTCTAAAACATTGTCTATGGTACCTAGTTTATGTGCTGAAAATATCAGCTCACTATCCTTTCCATTAGTCGGCTATGGCGGCCCAAACTTAATTTAAATGCTGTTTTTTCCCAAAATCGGCGATTTTTCGAACTTTGAAGAGCCATATCTGAAAACTGGTTTGGGAATTTGGCTCGCTTTTGGCCAGCAGGTTTATTATGATCCTAAAAATGATATATATACTAATAAATTGCATCTGGCTTAGAAGTAATAAGCTCTCTAGCTCGAGTAAACTTACTTCGCGCTACCCTCGACTGGTGGGGTCAGTGACCTTAAAATTGCAGTTTTCGGAAACTACATGACAGCTGAAAAAGAACGCCTTTTGCATAGCCATAGTAGAGCTCTATGAACAATTTGAGGACCATAAGTAGCACCGTACCATGTCTTTCAACACAGTGGAACAAAGTCCAGAAGTAAAATTGGCCATTTAGCTGCCATGGCAAAATCACAAAAATTTGCCTTTCTCATTAGCTGGTCATCAAACAAGCTGATATTTGTAGGTTTTACTGTGCCTACTAATCCTGATCAACTGACAGACAAAAAGTGAAGCAAATCAATCATGTAAACCATTATTTACAACAATTTTGCAAATATTTGTTTTAAAACGTGCTCGAGCTGCCATGGTCTCGTTCTACTGTTTTGCACATATATAAAAGTGTGGACGACAAGCCTTCGGCAAACTTCCTATATACATTCGGTGACGGCACCCTTGTTTTAAGCAAGGTGGCTTTCATTGAATGTCCCTAAGAGGCCTCGCGGGCGGGAAGGAATACTGACTTACTTACTTACTTGTTCCTAAAAGCCTGGAAAATGGGTCTAACTAAATAACATAACTAATAACTAAAGTGCTTTTGGTCTGTATATATCTGTGACTCTATCCTCCGTAATACTGATGTATTTTTCAGACGTGCATTTTATATAACGGTAGCAGCTTGGCTACAGAGCAGCTTAGGAACATATTGATGCTGAAACTAGAAGGAGTAGAGGTTGGTTCATTTTCTGTTAATTGGTGGCCTTATGTATTAGCTCTACATTACTCTGTATGTCCCATTTTATTGGTGTGCGTACTATAAAGCTGGGGTGCTTGTGACCTCCTCCAGGAGCGTAGTCAGGGGAAGAGAAATCGGGATATATAATTTTCCTCCAAAGCAATCCGAAGCAGCACGACAACAGCAACACGTTTCATGTCAGTATGCTTATCTAGCACCTGCGCCAGCCGTCATTACTAGCCGTGTATATGAATATAAATAACATAAATTCTCAGGTGCTTTCTGTATATTCTTTTATAGGGGGGAGCTAAAATCAGAACTTTGGGTGCCCATGATTTTCATATCATCTCTTTGTATAAGGATTATATAGTTGTATCCGCACGTGCATGGTAATTTGTGCGAACAAATCAACTGAGTCTGTCCTGAACGTATTTATAATATATCCATGTAAATTATGAAAATTTCATGTCTCCTTTTTATGCTATCCATAGGAATGGTCTGTGGATTTGCGACATCGTCTTTGTAATGCCTTAACCTGGATTGCAAATAGGCAGATTGGGATTTTTGCGTCAGGTTCGCCCCCTCTCATTTCCACTACTGAAAGTACTGTATTTCCTGTGCCTTCCACATCGTCATTGCTCAGAAAGAGATCTGCTGTACAATATGGACCCCAGAAACGTGCTGTTGGCAAACACGCTGACTCTTCTGATTTTGCTTTAAGGTTTGTTTCGTGTCGCATGCCTTAGTGTAGCCGGGCGGGGGAGGACATCCGACCCTTTAGTATTTAGCGAATCCATCTCGGAGGAAAGCTAAGGGAGGAAAATGTTCTCCATTGGATCGAATTTTAAAATCCGATTGCTTCTTTAAATGGAATTTCACATGCATTTTTACTTGTATATACTCACCTATAGTACGACCAAAACATGTGTGTACCTGACTTGACCGTTTATAGTAGATTACCTGTAGAGTAAACCCGAACAGTGTTTATATTATTATAATCGTCAGGAACTCGAGATTTCGAGAATCCGGAAAGTCCGGTTTTCATTCACAGAAAATATACAAGTTTTAGTTTTTCGTCCAATTTTTATCGCAATCAAAATTTTGGTTCCACGGTCGAATAGAGCTGAGCTAGCCGCACATTTTTGCTCTTACACACTTTTCACGAAAATGCACCCGATTTCCGAAATCCAGGGTATTCAAAATTTCTGGATTATTAAACATGCTCTCCAATATCCACATGATAGGTATCATTCGAAAGCTCTTGATGAGTTGAACAAATGTTTTAATAGAACCAATCTCTAAAAATGTATCAAATTCTCGGAATTCAGAAAAGCCGGGTTTAACTCTAGCACTGTTGAGAAAATAGATTGGCAGCAGTATTCATTGAAACTTATCATAGCAACTAACTTATACATCCAAAACATGTCATAGTAATCAAACGTATGATATTTTCAAACTAAAGTTACATTTTAGCTTTCATATTTAACGGATGTTATCTTTGAAGAATTCGTTTCTTTAGTTTTCAACATCCTCCGCCGGGCCAGTAGAGCTGGAATCTGTGTCACCGTCCAGCTCGAGTGGAACCAGCTCTCGTACGCCACGTCGTGAAAAGTTTCCATTTGTCAGTTGAACTCTGACGTAGCGCGGAAGCCCATCCGAGGGTGGTAGTATATCAGTTAGTCTACCCAGCTTCCAGGTGTTTCTTGGGGTATTGGCCTTGAGTAGATACACTTGGCCAATTTTAGGAAGCCAGGGCTTCTCCCCTTTCCTGTTTTTGAAATAGTTCAGATGGGACTCTCTGAGTTCTTGTAAATAGAGCCGACTCCAGACTGCCCAAAATTGATCCATTCTTTTCTGTATCAGGGAATAATATTTCAAGCAGTCAGTCTTTGACGGCCCTGTAGGATCGTAGGTTGGATCGGTGGTCGATTCTTCTGGGGGAGGCAAATTCAGGCGCGTAGACGGGGCAACGAAGTTCGCCGGGGTTAGCAGGTTGAGGTCCTTATAACTGCTGTTCACGTGCAAGAGTGGACGGCAGTTCAGAGTAGCTTCTATCTGACATATGACGGTGTTGAGCACGTCTTCTGAAGCTTTTGTTTTCCACAAGGTTTTCCTAATCGCTCTTTTGACGAGGGCTACCAACCTTTCGTAAAAACCCCCGAACCATGGAGAAGATTCTGGAATAAATTTCCAGCTCGTTTGCTTTGAAGAGAAGTAGGTCTCCAGTTTTTCTGTTGCCGCTGGGGTGAAAGTTTGCCCCCAAATGAATGGCACCAAATATTTCGGATGCTTTTGTGAAATATTTAGCGTTGTCCGATAAAAAACTAATTGGGGTGCCCCTTCTTGCTATGAAGCGTTTTATCGCGTTAAGAGCTGACTCTGCCGTTGAATCAGCAACGACTTCCAAGTGTACCGCTCTAGTTGTGTAGCATGTGAATATGCAGATCCATCTTTTCGCATATACTTTGTTTCCATCTAGCTTTACATACAGGGGCCCAATGTAGTCCAACCCGGTGTGGGAAAAGGCCGGTGATGGAGTTAACCTTTCTTTAGGAAGAGGTCCCATTTTGGGTGGCTTCAGAGAACCTCCTTCGACTTTTTGGCAGGTTATGCAGGAACTGATAGTTTTCTTTACCTGGGAAAGTCCTTGAGGGATCCAATAGCTTCTTCTTATGTGTGAAAGAGTTGTACTGGCGCCAAAGTGTTGTACTGAATGGTGGGCATCCTGTATAATCAGTCGTGTGATAGTGTGATCTTTTGGCAGTAGGATCGGAAACTTGGTATCGTAGGCCATTGGAGCGTTTGCCAAGCGTCCGCCACAGCGGATTATTCCCTCGGCTAGGAAGAGGTCAAGCTGTTTGATGAATTGATTTAGTTTGCCTTTCTTAGCTATCTCTAGACGCTCCTTTACGTCGGAAACTTTCCTGCAATTGTCATTGTAGTGACCTTCTTTGTCACAGAAAACACAACAGACTTTGTTTTGTAGAGCTGTAGTAACAAGAGATTGTCGAGGCTTGGCCTGTTGCAGGAAAGTTACCGTGGAGTGGGGTTCAGTGTGTGAACTGCTTGAATCAAGATCGCCTGATAAATCAGTCTTTTGAGATTGGTGCTCAGTTGAAAGATCTGTCTTTTTAGTTTTAGAAAAATCCTTGTCCTTCCACTTCAAAATTTTTTCTACGTAAAGTGTCTAGAAGATTCTGTAGAGACCAGTTAGTGAGACTCTGATCTTTCAACATAGCTATCTGTGAAGCATTCTTGTACAGTTCTTGGGGTAGTTTTTGTAGCAAGAGAGGGACATAGGCATCAAGGACAGAGTTTTCAACTCCCAAACGGTTCAGCGAAATGTATTAGCTCTAATTTCATCAATAAACTTTTCTAGATTTGATAGATTTGTCCTTAACCGGTGGTATGTTACCTAGAGCTTTCCAATGATCCATTTTGACATCATTGGAATCCCCATGTGCCTTTTGTAGAGTATGGATAACTTCTGCGTAACGGTCGCCTTGCAGCCCAAAACCTTTCACCTTGTCGTATGCAGGGCCCTTTAAACATTGTAGCAGGTAGTCTAACTTTTGTTTGCTTTGTAAGTCTGAGCGTGAGTGTATGTTTACATCGAACGAATCCCAAAAATTCGCCCACGCTAGCCTATCCCCGGAAAAAACTGGTAGTTGCAGTTTCGGGAGTGTACTAATGTTAGCATGTGAATTACCATTACCTCTTGCTTGGGATGATTCTGAACCAGCTTGTGGACGAGGGCCACTTGTGGTCATCTGCTGTATTAACATTCTCATATTCGTCATGTCTTCCCTCCGCTGTTCTTCCAGTCTTCTCATATCTTCCCGCCGACGTTGTTCATCATCGCGACGCTGGTCTTCTTGACGATTCAGTAGCAGAAGAATAGCTTGCATGGCGTCCGATGGAGTGGGCTGGGTTGGTTGTGACGTGGTTGGAGGGTGACGGAGGCAGTAGGGGGAGGATCAGGGGATGGAATAGTGGCAAGGGCCCGAGTAAGCGTAGCAGTGGTCGGGCTTAGCGGCGGAGTTGTTGGAACGGAAGCAGGATGTAGTAGGTTCACCTGGAGAGTGGTAGGATTGCAGTGAAACGTTTGCAAGAGTTCGCTGTGGGAGTAAAAGCCACCAACCAAGAGGTGTTGTGGCAGTGTCAATGGGGAGCAGGCACTGCAGTTCCACGAGAATGGCCTGCCCAAATTGCGCAGGGCCTCATACAATTCGTCAGTTAATGATCCATTAGATTTTAGGTTTATACAGTGGATACACCACCAACGTTCGCAGTTATCACATTGGATAGATTCGGGGACAATATTGGTACAGACAGAACATGGTAGGTTATCAAGGTCCGGATTGTCAGTCATTATGGCATACAGGTTGCAAGGCAACTGGTAGTAGATGGTGTAGTAGGATTCCAAATAGGTAGCCGAAAGTAGCGGGTAGCATAAACGCTCTGCTACCAGAACTCTGCTCTGCTAACAGGTGGACAGGTGGAGAATCCCCCCCATCGGTGAAGTCGCTCACAAGGGGTCCCGAAATTGTTCACACAAAGGGGTAAGAAAATTGGCCGCAGGGGGCAAGAAAATTGCCCAAAAAATAGGTTTTATAACCAAAATTTCCAAAAATTTATTTTTAAAATTTATCACTTAAAATCGTTATTTCTCGCTAAAAAGGTGATCTGATCCTATATCTGGCAAGCTGCCGATCTTCCCCAGAATTCACAGGATCCAACAGCACATTTTATGAGAAAAGTAAACTAAGCCATGGGCCCACGCCCACCCCTGAAAATGGGGGCCGTTCCGTTTGCCCCCCCCCGGTGCCAGCCCCACTACCGGACCTGAACAACCTTACACCACAAAAAAGGCATCAAACAGACGCTCCTCCAGTATTTCCGGTCATGATTGCTTCGTCAGCACGGAGGGCGGAAAACAGGTAAAATCCAATCCGTCAGCAGGGGACATGCTGCCAATCCCTGCTGACACCAACAACAATTTCTGCAGGTATGCATACCTGCTATCTGGTGACACATCGAGGAATTAGTAAGGACGGATGGAGGTCGACCAGGACAGGTCAGTACCGCCTCAGTGGGGTGACCACACCGGTACACTTTACTAGGTGTAAATGTTTAGCCTTCTGTGCTGACTTCAATGGTTTGTCCAGCTTACCGGCACATAAAAGTGTGGGGGTGACTCTCTGACTTAAGCATCCTACATCCAATGTGGATAACCCCAATGCAGTCGGAGTTATTCACCTTCGTTGTCTCTGTGGAGAGGCCTCGCGACAGCTCACCAGCTAGCGGGCGGGAAGTGATTTATACCTACCTACCTACCTATCGCTAAAAAACATCCGAAAACATTGTTTTTGTTAAAAAATAGCTGTTTTTCGTTAAAAATAGCAAAAATCGCTTTCAAAATTATATACTATAAAAAATTGCTGCCACAAGGGGTACCTAAATTTGCGTCCAGGAGGGTCAGTGAAATTTGACTTCTTGATCAGGTGTGAACTCTAGCGATGGAGTTTTTTGTGAATTCCGGGAATATGGCGCGTTTTTAGGTAGTGGTTCTATTATAAGATTTGTTCAGCTCTCCAGGAGCTTTCAAATGTGGGGTATTGGAGACACTTTCTAGAAAAATTTCGATTTTCGCAAATTCCGAGATTTGGGAGCATTTTCAAGGATTCGGAAATCCAGAAATTTTGAAAACCCGGTATTCCGAAAATTATGGGTACATTTTTGTGAAAAGCTTTTAAGAACAAGATTATGCAGCTGGATCAGTTCTATCCGATCGTGGAAATAAAATTTTGATTGCAATAAAAATGAGCGAAAAACTAAAAAATTATTGTCCGTGAATGAAACACGGAATTCCGGATGTTCCCGGATTTTCAAAATATCGAGTTCCTGCCGATTCTAATAACAGGGCTTCAACTATCCCTATATTCCTATTTTTTCCCTATTTTTTCGGTGTCGCCCTATTTTTCCCTATATTGAGCGAAATCGCCCTATTTTCCCCTATTTTTAGGACAAACTGTTAAATTTCTACCTCTACAAAAGTAAACGTTTTTGCGTTTGGTTAATTTTTAAATATTCAAAAAAAATTGCCTGCGGCGCATTGTCTTTTTAATGCGGATGCATGTAAGCAGCTTTTTATTAGAGCTCTTTTCGTTTATATATGCTTTCTATATTTAATTTGAAATTTTATTAGTTATATATTAAATTTAACTTTAACTCAATTTAAACCTATTTTAAATTTAAGAAGATGGCAGTTTTTGTTGATTTTACTAAAATCTTTTCAAAATAATATGCTACAGCTGCCTAAGTTGATTGTAGCAACAGAAGCAGCAAGTCTTGGGCTTTCGGGCGATGCGCAACTTACGGCGGGGGCAGTGCTCTCGATTTTATAGGCCTCGTGGATGCCCTAAACCTTTAGTAATTTACTACATAAATGTCTCCACTCAATTCATTCAAATGTGGTATGCAATTCCGAGTCGGACATAATATTGTGTTCCGACATGTGTTAAACCAAACCTAGATCCATGGAAAATTAGGAATACGTTTCTGCTGCCAAAATTTTTGAAAATTGAAAATTCGCATAAATTTAATCTTGACTAGGAATAATCGGTCTGCAAATTTTCAAAATCGCTTCGCCCAGATCGAGCTACTACTGAAAGTATATAGGTGCTGTCACTGACGCTGCGTATGTACAATGACAACCTCGTTGTTTACCTGTTTTCAATAATTTACGTATATATGTTTTTTAACAGAATTTCTTGTTTTTTTGCTAACAGTTTCCAAAAGTCGCCATTCTTTGAAAATTTCATACAGGGTTAGTTTTTTCCGGAAAAAATTGAGGAAAAGTTGTTTTTTGCTTTTTAAATTAGTTTTTAAAATTGCCTTGATTTTTCCCAATACTTCCCCTGCTCCGGTGCTGGTAAAATGGCCGAATTTGAACGAATTTGAGCTGTATCTTTAGCTGCAGTTTTAAGCAGAGATATATACGCACCAGGGGCTGGGATCTTATCCTGGCCGTGATTGGGTCAAGGCCTAAAATTTGTGGTCCAAATTCAAATTTTTTGAAAAATTCAGATTTTGTGATTGAAGAAAACAAACGCAATGCAATGAAAAATACAGACGCTCCTGTTTTTTCCTTCAAATCCGTGAGAAATCTTACGATTTATAATGTGTACATCTAATTATAATGTAATTCTAATCTAATGTATGTAATTTACCGAATTTTTGTCGTTCGAAATTTAAAAATTTTGGTCAAAATATGTCCGACATGTATACATTAAAAGATGTCACTAAATTTCGGCCCGACCGTGAGCTCGAGACCGGGGCATGACCACCGGGACCAGGTACATCCCTGATTTGTTGTGGAAGGAAATTTTTGGAATTTTCGGAAAATTTCAAAAACTTTAAATTTTCGTTGTGACCGCTAATTTTGCTGAAATATTATATAGTCAGGGGGGGGGGGGGAACATAAATAGGGAAGCAAGCTTCCAACTTTTTCTTCGTTTGGATTTGGATCGGTTTGAGTATACCGTTACGTACCGTGGGCAAATGCCTGTCCAATCGTATATTCAAACTTCTCTTACACCTCTCTTAGCTTTGGCAGTAACAGGATTTGTCCATGTTTTTTTACCCGCGAATCGGGGGAAAAAACATGGTTCGGGGAAAAAAACATGGCACGGATTTCTAGCAAGCAACCATTTAGAGTGGTTTAAAAGCGTTGTTTCAGCTGTTTTTAGCGTGCAAAACTACCTATGCACCATTCTAGCGTCACAACAAGCTTAAAACCCGATTTTTTGGTCAAAATGCCAAATCCGCCGTACCTAACCTGTTTGGGCATGAAACCTGCTGGGAACTGGTCATAATATGCAGAATATCGCTAGAAATAAGTTAGTTGTGTTAAAAATTGCAATATCCCATCATTTTTTAAGTTTTTTCAAAATTTTCATTTTTAACCATAGAAACTTATGAATTGAAACCTGGCATGTTGATGCTGCAAATCAAATTTTCGAGCTAGAAGCTTCAAAAATGCTCAAAGTTGGCATATTTTGAGTTTTTTAGCAGTTTTAAAGCATTCTCTTTCCTATAGAAGCATTAGTTACGCCTTCCTGAAGCATACGCAAAAATTTGAAAATTTGGTCACCATGTTTTCCCCGCTCTAGTGGGCCCTATGTGGGGGAAAAAACATGGTCAAATTTTTTTACTGGGTGCACGTAGGGGAAAATCACTATTGCCATGTGATAGAGCAAGTCGAATTATGCCCGCATGCAAATTTATAGTAGCCAAAGTTGGGTGGTTGGTTAGATATATACTTGCAAACTTTCGAAAATCCTTAGCATTTTGGCCAATTTTGGGAGGTCAAATTTGGTCAAGTACTGTACTTACAGAATCAAACTTAGAAACCAATCTGGTACTGTAGGGTATACTTCTAGACTTGCTCTTTCTAATGGGCTATACTAGGCAGCTGCAACTGCTATGGTTGGGGAGTAGGCGACCATGTTTTTCCCCCCTTCTTTTCCGCCATGTTTCCCCCCCCCCCCCCTGACTATAACTTGTCGAAAAACCGTATATAACCGAGAATTTTACGAATTCTGAAAATACCTGAAAAAACCTGGTTTAGGTTTCGTTGTGCCTTAGTTTCCTAGCTCCGTAAAACCAGTGTACATGAAAAACCATGCCTTGTGGCTAGAAGCTCGTTATTGACATGAATAAAGTATCCCTATATTTAGCCCTATATTTTTGTGGTAAAATCCCTATATTTTGCCCTATTTTTAAATTTTCCGCGGTTGAGGCACTGTAATAATATGTGTTATGCCGAATATTGATAATTGCCTATAATAGGCAAGACGCTTTGCCGATTATTCATAATAAGCAGAATTGCCTGCCTATTATATAATAGGCAATATTTTTACCGATTACGAATAATCGGCAACGAGGCCTTGCCTAATATTCAAAATGAAACTGCAAAATCAAGTTTAATGTACATTTTCAGTGAATGTTTCGGTTTTAAATTTTTAAAGTTTCTTTCATAAAGCTTTAACATTTTTGCTTAAGTTTTTCTGAAAAACAAAATAGGACAAAAATAAAAATGCTCCGAGGGAGCATGAAAAATGTAATATGGGTGACACTCAGGGGCGCACCCAGGATTTTGAAAAGGGAGGGGTCGAACCTGAAAATTTTCTTATTTTTTAGTTTTATGCATTGAAAATAGCTCAGTTTTTGCTTTCTCCCCAAAAATTCCGGGGGGTAAATCGGACAAAAAGGGAGGGGTCGGAACCCCCAAAACCCCTCCCCTGGGTGCGCCCATGGTGACACTGAGTTTCAAGCGGACAGAGGACTAGGTTTTAAAACGTTAATAATATGGGAGGAGCAGGTTCTAAATGCCAGGAGGACTAGGTTAATAGCGCACTAATATGGACCAGCTTCGCTGAACAACCCATATGTATTCGCGGGTACGCATGCTCCAGTCAGCATGACCTTTTTGCTTAAGTTCTAAATACGTCAGCCTTCCAGGCGAGCTTGCTGATTTTGAAATATTAGGCTTTATAACTTCAAGTTTTATAGTGAACTGCCAGAGCAGAATTTGTGACACCAATTTTCACTGTATGTTGTATTAAGTGTTGCATTATATGCATTCATTAATTTAATTAAATTAAGTTCTATTAATTAAGTTGTAAATTTTGTATTAATTATAAATTATGTAATTATTAAGTATTGCGAACACACCTACACATATATAGTTGCAGACGCAGAGCTATGCACACAAATTGGTAAACTGTTACTGAAGAACTGCCATCATCATCAGTCTGGGCAGTTTCCGCGAATATGGGTTGTTCAGCGAAGCTGGTCCATATTTGTGCGCTATTAACCTAGTTCTCCTGGCATTTACAACCTGCCCCTCCCATATTAACGTTTTAAAACCTAGACCTTTGTACGCTTTAAACCCAGTGCCACCCATATTGCATTTTTAATGCTTTATCGGAGCATTTTTATTTTTGTTTAAGTATATAATCAGGAGATGTAACAACTATGTACAAAGCTGACGGATTAAATCATATTTAATTTTATAATTCTTTTAAAAAAATTTCAGTTTCATTTTGAATATTAGGCAAGGCCTCTTTGCCGATTATTCATAATCGGCAAAAATGTTGCCTATATAATATGCAAGCAATTCTGTTCTGCCTGTTATGAATAATCGGCTAAACGTCTTGCCTTCGGCAATTTTGTTGCCTATTATATATAATATAATAATATGGGTATAAAGGCGTCTGCGCGGCCCCCTGGAGACCGTATTGGCCTGGTGCCAGCTAATTACAGGTCCGGGAGTGGTAAAAAGGTTACCATCGTAAACAACTCGAGTAGTACTACAAGTACCACCATACTTTTGGTTCGAATTCGAAACTTCGAATTTTTGCACTAGGCGATAGTTACCGTGCGTTTGTTTTTTTTCTCGGTGAATAACGCTTATTGGAAATGCATTTTACGGCTAAGTGTTGGAACGATGTGGGCATTTTGGCACCATACTACTATTATATGTTGGTAGACAGGATCCCCCCATGCTACCTTTTTTTGGTCATTTTGGCACCTGGCCAATTTTGGCTCTGTGCCAAGGTCCCAAAGTCGGACTTTCGCTATTTTTCGCAAATTTTGGTCACACTTTTCTAGAACTGGGCAGAAGCTGGAGAGGTCTAGTATCTTTTGTTAAAAATTACCAGTAGGGGTGCATAAAGTAACGAGGGGGATTTTTTAATTTTGCTCCCTAGCTTTCAGGAGATGGGCCCAAACTTTGCATTTTTTTGGCCTGTTTGGGCGAAAAGTTTCTAAGTCCCACTTTTACTAGAAATGGTCTAAAAGTCACTAAAAATGGCGTTTTTCGGCCTTGGGGTGGTGCCCATATATAGTAAATCGGGGTCGCTGAAAACGATGAGCATACTGCCGATACCGCCCGAAGTGACCACTGGTCAGCATGGCTCCCGTGGTTCCTCGCCCAGGGTCAAAGTTGGGAAAACTCACTCTAAACAGCGTTTTTCGGCGTTTTGATCGGGGGCATATATAGTAAATCGACTACGCTCGTTTCAATGGGCATATTGCCGAAACCGACGGAAGTGACCACTGGTCACTACGGCCTAGGAGCCCTATTGACCACTGGTCAAACGGCCTAAAACAGTGTTTTTCGGCGTTTTGGTCGGGGGCATATATAGTAAATCGACTACGCTCGTTTCAATGGGCATATCGCCGATTCCGACGGAAGTGACCACTGGTCACTACAGCCTATGGGGCCTATTGACCACTGGTCAAACGGCCGCCGTTTCGGCGTTTTGGTCGGGGGCATATATAGTAAATCGACTACGCTCGTTTCCTATTGACCACTGGTCAAACGGCCGCAAACTGCGTTTTTCGGCGTTTTGGTCGGGGGCATATACAGTAAATCGACTACGCTCGTTTCAATGGGCATATCGCCGGAACCAACGGAAGTGACCAGTGGTCACTACAGCCTATGGGGCCTACTGACCACTGGTCAAACGGCCTAAAACTGCGTTTTTCGGCATTTTGGTCGGGGGCATATAGTAAATCGACTACGCTTGTTTCAATGGGCATATTGCCGAAACCGACGGAAGTGACCACTGGTCACTACAGCCTATGGGGCCTATTGACCACTGGTCAAACGGCCTAAAACTGCGTTTTTCGGCGTTTTTGGTCGGGGGCATATAATAGTAAATCGACTACGCTCGTTTCAATGGGCATATTGCCGAAACCGACGGAAGTGACCACTGGTCACTACAGCCTATGGGGCCTGTTGACCACTGGTCAAACGGCCTAAAACTGCGTTTTTCGGCGTTTTTGATCGGGGGCATATATAGTAAATCGACTACGCTCGTTTCAATGTGCATACTGCCGAAACCGACGGAAGTGACCACTGGTCTCTACGGCCAAGGATCCCTATTGACCACTGGTCAAACGGCCTAAAACAGCGTTTTTCGGCGTTTTGGTCGGGGGCATATATGTATAGTAAATCGACTACGCTCGTTTCAGTGGGCATATCGCCGAAACCGAGGGAAGTGACCACTGGTCACTACGGCCTGGGAGCCCTAGTGACCACTGATGAAACGGCCTAAAACAGCGTTTTTCGGCGTTTTGGTCGGGGGCATATATAGTAAATCGACTACGCTCGTTTCAATGGGCATATCGCCGAAACCGAGGGAAGTGAGCACCGGTCACTACGGTCTAGGTGGCCTACTGACCAGTGGTCAAACTCCCTAAAACAGCTTTTTTCGGCAATTTGGCGGTTACCCATTTATAGTAAGTCGGCGGTGCTGGTGGTGGTAAACGATAGGCATACTATCGAAGTCGGTACATGTGAGCCCTGACCACGGAGACCTGTGAGTCAGGGTTCCAATGGTGGTCCAAAATGAAAGTCTTTAAAGTCAGTTTACCAAACACTTCGAGCGGAGGTGGGAATTCAATGGTGTGTATATTGTGTGCTATATCTATAATCACTTTTAGCCTGGCCTAGGGCACTGTTTAAGCTCCTTATATCAATTAGTGCATTGCTGGAAAGGGATCCTTTAAAATGACAGAAGGACAAGAAACAAAAATGCTCCTCTGGAGCATGAAAAAGTAATATGGGTGATGGTTAGGTTGTAAAATCAAGAGAGGACTAGTCTTTAAAATGCTTAATATGGGGCTAGGTTCAAAAATAGAAGAGGACTAGGTTGTGAGCGAATTAATATGGGCACAGCTTCGCCGAACAACCCATATTCGCGGGATTTCACGCTTCGTCTTAGCTTTTGTCACGTACAGAGTTATCAATATCAGTTAATAATAAGAAATTTAAGGAGTTGAATACTCACTGAATGCTGTTTATATACAAACAGTGTTAGACTAGCTAGGAATATATACGTAATTGTCATTGATCGTATTAAACTGCGGCAAGCAACGAGAAGAGATCTGAGAATACGATGCTAAAGCTATTAGAAATAGAAAGTCAGAATCCTAAAATTATTATTGAAATATAAATTTGCCGTAAAAATGGATAAAATGCTCTGGTTAGAATAGAGCTTTTTTCTTGAAACTAAAGTTTGCTAAAATGAAAGTTCCATTAAAGCTCGAATACATAGCAGTCGATTATTTATGCACTATAAATGCATTGTGGATAGGAATAGTGATTTACATTTATAAACCGCGAATATGGGTTGTTCGGCGAAGCTGTGCCCATATTAATTCGCTCACAACCTAGTCCTCTTCTATTTTTGAACCTAGCCCCATATTAAGCATTTTAAAGACTAGTCCTCTCTTGATTTTACAACCTAACCATCACCCATATTACTTTTTCATGCTCCAGAGGAGCATTTTTGTTTCTTGTATATAATAGGCAATTATAATTATAGGGGGGGCGCGATAGCGCTCCCCCTATAATATGGGTGTAAAAGGCTCAGCACGGCCCTTAGAGACCCGTTCGAGCACCGTGCCAGCTAAATACTCAACCAAAATAGACAAATTTGGTATCGTTGGAATCAGCACGACGAGTACAACAAATAGCAAAAAAGTTTTGTTCAAAATTTTCATCTTTGAAAATTTTCGCTTCCGGACAAGTTAGGTCCGTTTGTTTTGTTTTTTTCCGTGTAAGTCACGCTTGGGGAAGCCGTTTTAGTCTAACTCACAAACTGAACGATGTGGGCATTTTCAGCCGGTGAAGTTTGGTTTTTCTGAGAGTAGTATTTGTGTTAACGTACCTTTTGGACAATTTTCCGCTGCCCGGCCCGGCCGGCCACCTGTGCGGCCGGCCAAAGGTGGCCTGACCGCTAAGATGGCCAAAAAAGGCCAATTTTGTGTCACGGCTACAGGGCTCAGGGAACAAGCTACAGAGACGCGGCTTGTTGCATAAGAAACTTTGGGATAGGTAGCGTGTCATAACGAGGGCGATTTTTGATATCTGGCCAGGATCGTTCAGGCGGCCGGCCCAAAGTTGGTCCGGCCGAATGGCCATTTTCGGAAAATTTCTAAGTCCCAACTCTACAGGAAATAGTCAAAAATTGGCCTAAATATGCTGTTTTGGGCCATATAGTGGGACGCATAGGGTTATCGGGGTCGTTGAAAACGATGAGCATAGTCGCAGCGCTGTGCGGTGCTGCTATCGTGCTGTACTGTTATGCAGCAACCATAGCACGCTGTCTGTAGACTTACTGTAAACGGCTAAACATATGAAACTTGGTGATAATAGTGTCTGTAGTAAGGGGGAACTGTAGCTGTGTTAGTTGGCGCACTCTCTAGCTTCCACCGTGCTGTATGTGCTGCCCCAAACACAGCACCGTCGATAACAAGTTATTCATTTGTCACTGGCATTTGAAGTTCGGCATACAGATAATTTAGGACATGACAGAATAGCATTGGAAATCATGCCGTATAAGTCTCCTTTCTTGGCAGTTACGTTTGCGTCTAGTTGCGCTGCAGTAGAGTGCTGCGGAAGTACAGCACGGCCTATAACTAGCTACACAAAAGTTGCAATCGTCTGAAATTCTGCAGACACGTGCAGAATAGCATTGGAAATGATGCCGTATAAGTCTCCTTTCTTGGCAGTGACGTTTGCGTCTAGTTGCGCTGCAGGTGAGTGCTGCGGAAGTACAGCACGGCCTATAACTAGCTACACAAAAGTTGCAATCGTCTGAAATTGTGCAGACACGTGCAGAATAGCTTTACAAATCATGCCGAATAAGTCTACTACTTTGGCAGTGACGCTTGCGTCTGGTTGCGCTGCAGGTGAGTGCTGCGGAAGTACAGCACGGCCTATAACTAGCTACACAAAAGTTGCAATCGTCTGAAATTGTGCAGACACGTGCAGAATAGCTTTACAAATCATGCCGAATAAGTCTACTACTTTGGCAGTGACGCTTGCGTCTGGTTGCGCTGCAGTAGAGTGCTGCGGAAGTACAGCATGGCTTATAACAAACTACAGATAACTTTCTGCAACTTTCTAAAATATTCGTATTTGTAGTAGATGAGGGTTTTTCTGCCAAAATCAAGGAAAATGGAGAAATTGGTACTTTTCAAGGTGCTTTGTTCTGTGGCTTGGTTGACTGTTATGTAATTATTGGGGGAATTTTTAAAGTTTCTTTCATAAAGCTTTAGCATTTTGCTTAAGGTTTACTGAGAACCTTAAAAATGAAATAGGACAAGAATAAAAATGCTCCGATGGAGCATGAAAAATGCAATATGGGTGACACTGGGTTTTAAGCGGACAGAGGACTAGGTTTTAAAACGTTAATATGGGAGGGGCAGGTTGTAAATACCAGGAGGACTAGGTTAAAAGCGCACTAATATGGACCAGCTTCGCTGAACAACCCATATTCGCGGGTACGCATGCTCCACTCCGCATTTGACCATTATTGTCTTAAGTTCTAAAGTCGTCAGCTTTCCAGGCGAGCTTGCTGATTTTGAAATATTATGCTTTATATACTTCAAGCGCTTTACACTGAACTGCCAGAGCGGGATTTGTGACACCAATTTTTACTGCATATGTGGTATTAAGTGTTGGATTATATGCATTAATTAAATTAATTAAATTTGGGTTGTAAGTTGTATTAATTATGTAATTATTAAGTATTACGAATACAACTGTTGCAGACGCAGAGCTATGCTCACAAATTGGTAAACTGTTACTGAAGAACTGCCAGCAGCATCAATTTCCGCGAATATGGGTTGTTCAGCGAAGCTGGTCCATATTAGTGCGCTTTTAACCTAGTCCTCCTGGTATTTACAACCTGCCTCTCCCATATTAACGTTTTAAAACCTAGTCCTCTGTCCGCTTAAAACCCAGTGTCACCCATATTGCATTTTTCATGCTCCATCGGAGCATTTTTATTCTTGTATATAATAGGCATTTATAAATATTCGGCATAACATATATATACATAGTTGACGTTTACTGTAAAAGGTAAAATGCTATAGACGGTCAAAATTTGTACACACATTTTTTGGTCTTACTATAGTGCCAGCATACAGTACAGCTAAAAAACTTTATTTTTTGCGAACTTCGTGACATTTTGCCAAATTTTGCGAACTTCGCGAAGAATTTTTGCGATGTTTCTCGATGTTTCCCGAAGTTTTCTCAGTTAGCTAATTGAGGGGTTTTCTCTATAGTAAAACGCAAAAAGTTCAGTGGGCAAATAAAAATATGTCAGTTTTGTTTTGATTCAAATCCAAACTTCTTGAATTTCGTGAACTTTTCAAAATTTCGCGAACTTCGCGAAGGATTTTCGCGAAATTATCAGTTATAAATAGTGAAAGCCCCGATTGCCAGTTCGCAACCAGATACGCTCTAATTAAACCAACTGACATTTTGTTTCAGACCTTCATATGTATAATCCGCTACATGGATGAAATAGCTCCGAGTGGGCCTAAAACTTCGATAGCGCGCCCCTAGTTCGTGTAACGTGTCCCTTCTTGTAATCCATAAATACATATCAGTCCACAACGTGAATACCCAAAACAACGTTCACCTTTCTTGTTTTGGTATTCTTGTTTTGGACTGATATTTTATTGATTACAAGAAGGGACCCGTTACACGAACTAGGGGCGACACCCATGGCTAGCCAGATTTCGTTTATATAGTATTATGCAAGTGGTGGAGTGAAACATGAGTAACCGCGAATATGGGTTGTTCAGCGAAGCTGGTCCATATTCTTGCGCTTTTAACCTAGTAAAGGTAAGGTAAGGTAAAGGTGACCCCTGGAGAATATCTCCATCCCTGCTTCAGGGACAAGGGGTGCCGGTGCTCATCCCCGGATACACAGCCGTAGAGCCAGGAGTGTCACCTCAAATGATGACTACATCCGTGGAAGGGGGGCCAGCCCTTCAAGGCTTTAAGCCCTACACGGACTCCTGTTACCTTCCCACAATAGTGGTACCCATTTACCGACCAATTAAGGATGGATAGCTGGGTTGGCTAGAGCTCTGGCATTTACAACCTGCCCCTCAGTGCCGTGCCGGCCGAGTGGTTAAGGCGTTCGACTTCGGATCCGATAGTCCGAGGTTCGAATCCCCGCTGCCACAAAGCTTTCACAAATCCCCTTGAGCAAGGGACTAAGCACATATCGGTTCGCCGTGAGCTCTAGCCAACCCAGCTATCCATCCTTAAATGGTCGGTAAATGGTACCACTATTGTGGGAAGGTAACAGGAGTCCGTGTAGGGCTTAAAGCCTTGAAGGGCCGGCCCCCCTTCCACGGATGCAGTCATCAATTGAGGTGACACTCCTGGCTCTACGGCTGTGTATCCGGGGATGAGCACCGGCACCCCTTGTCCCTGAAGCAGGGATGGAGATATTCTCCAGGGGTCACCTTTACCTTTACCTCCCATATTAACGTTTTAAAACCTGGTTCTATTTTCGCTTGAAACCTAATGTCACCCATATTGCATTTTTCATGCTCCATTGGAGCATTTTTATCCTTGTCCTATTTCATTTTCAAGGCTCTCAGTTAAACTTACGAAACTGGTAGAGTAACTTATCTGTAGCTAGTTATAGGCCGTGCTGTACTTCAGCAGCACTCTACTCCACGTTAACTCACTTACGTAAACGTGTTAAAAGCTTCACAAAAGAAGCTTTGAAAATTCCATCAGTAATGATGTGTATATGTCGTAGTAATTTCTGTATTCAGTAAATACTGTATTTACTGGCCAATTTCAGTAAATACGGTATTTACTAGTAAGAAAGGTATTTTCTTTTAAACTTCCTGTCTTTACACGTAAATACCATTTTTACTGAAACTCGTCCAGTAAATATATATACAAGTTACAAAAATGCTCCGCACAAAAGAGGATAATATGTGTGTGTTGGCTGTATCGTATATATATATCCTTTAAATATCCTTTAAATATATAATAAATATAAATAGATATATATAT
>JASAND010023487.1:0-17864 GCA_030248195.1 Trissonchulus latispiculum | reverse complement strand
TCCAATGAACAGGAGCGAGCAGAATACTGGAATATTGAAAACGTGATCTTTTTCTTTTATTCATTTTCGACTTCACTGCCCCTCCCCCCCCGAAAAAAGCATCTGAGCTAAGTTGGGAGGTAGGTGACGGGAAAGGTTCTGAAAATTATCTTGGAGATATTTTTTGTAACTGGGTTTACCTTAGGCGATCTAAAAAGTTGGGGTGCAGAGAGTGGAGGGATATCTAAAAAGTTGGGGGGAAGGTAAAATGGTCCAAATATACCAATTACCATAACACCAAAAAATGCCATTTTCTACATATACTGCTATAACTTTACTAATAAGTGCTCAAACATTGAGTTAGAGTAACAAATTTGAGGATTTTTGACCCAAAAATTCCGTTGAAATAAATTTTGACCAAAATCCTTAAAATTTGGCATTTTCTGGGCACCTTATAGTGAGTGTGACTGGGGGGAAGCCCAAATAAGTGGGGGGGGGGGGAAAGGCGGGGGCGCCCCCCACCAAAGTAAACCCAGTCTAATTTTAGGAAAGGTTGTGTTTCATTTTGTTTGTACTATTAGTTTTATTGATGGATTTTATGCTGTTCTTTGATCGTCTTGTTTTTTCAGCAATGTGTTTCCGTGTGCGAGGAATTTCAGAAGGCCATGGAAACCACCTGTCAGTTGCTCCATTCTAAAACTACTACCGGTTAGTTTGGTTCATCCATTCATTCATTAAAATTTTCTATGGCATTTTTATAACATTTTGTTTGCTCTACTCCGGGCCGGGCCTCTCCGCCAGAACCCGTAAGTGCCTGGAAAAATATGGCTTTGAGAATACATTTTCAAATCTTATTTCCGGCTTCGCCGGATTTTTAGGCTTTTTGCATTTTCTAGATATTTTAGGCTGAAATTTATATTAAAAATGGTTTCGTTTTGGCAAAAAATAGCTATTTTAAGCATCTTTTTGAAACAATCCCCCCCGCTCCCTCCTTCCAGAAATTGTTGCCTAGAATAAAATCCAGTCAATCTTACGACATTTTTATTCATTTTTTTATTCTATAACATTTTTGTATTTTGTTTCTCTGTTGCTACAGATGTGCTAGAAGCGGTAGAATTTCTGGTGATCTGTTTTGAGGGCAAAATTGAGGGCGCGGAAACGGCTGTCCGCCAAATCTTTACCCTGGTCTGGTCTAAGGAGGGTAATGTGGCCGAAGCTGCCACTTCTGCCTTCTGTCGCCTCTATATACCCTATCAGCGTGGGTATGTTACTGTATATACATATTATACCTTTACTGTAATCTGTTGTACAGTAGTCTGTTGTGAAAGGTTGAAATCAGGATTGAAGGATGTGAAGAAAAGTGTTTTTGTAGACTGGGAATTTAAGTACAGAGTTCACTGGGGGACCCAGGATTTCGTGACGGATGTGGGGATCCTCATGGAACAAATTTTTCCACCAAGGGGGTCTGGAGGGAGGGGGGACCCCTCCCCCCCATACGCTGAGCAATAAATCGGTTTTCAAATCGTTAATTCTTCGCATTTTTAAGAATCGAAAAAAGTTTTAAAAATTTTACTCATTTTTAGTCAAAAGTGGATTTTGTTTTACGAAAATTTAGGTTTTTTTCTTTAAAGACACTATACTGTACATACATACATAATATGCTGCGAAATAGAAGAAGATTCGCACCAAAGGCGCGACATTTTTCCTGCTTTGTTCGTTTTCTATTTTTCTCCGTAATTTTTTCCTGCCTTTGAATCACGACTCCGGGGGGGGGGGTGGATGGGAGCGCCCCCAACCTTGGATCCGGCCCTGGCCGAGCTGGCTGAGCTTAGGGTGTTTATTGTTGCAAGTCATCTGTTATGATTATTGCGTGTTACAGCCTGCATAATATCTTTCAGAGGAGGACCGACGATTGCTCAAAAGCTGATGGATCTCTGCACTAAGACAAGCCTTCGTGAACGAACATCTTTGGAACAAGTTGTACGTTTGTTTTCTTTTGTTGGTTGCCGTTTTAGCATGGTATTTGACTGGATTAGAATACTATTTGTGATGGAAGTTTTCATTGAAAACTAAAGTCATCTGCAGTTGATGTTCAGATGCTTAAACTCTGATGTTGTGGGTTTTGATTTGTCTTTTTTTGTGAATTTCGGAATACTATTTCCTTTTTTCTTTTTGTATGTAGTTTTTCTTTTTCTCAAGGTAACAGAACTAGTGCGTCAGGGCAAACTACCACAGGAAGTGCTAACCAGTCTGTGGGACAAATTTGCACAGAGTGCCAACACTGACGAAGCTACAGCGGCTATCTCGGTTCTAGCCATGGCGACAGAGTGCGTTTTTTCTTGGGAGTAACCAGTGTTTTTGTTTTGCTCGAACACTTTTGCGCTCTTCTGCGCACTGCCCCAAAATGTTTTGCGCAAGTTGCAGAAAAAGTGGGCATAGCCGAAAGATACCGTAATTTAGCTAAAATTGCTGTTTTTAATTACGTATATATCAGTGGCGCAGCCAGAACTTTGTGACGGGGCATGCGGACCAGAGTTTTTGAAAATCGTGCCTGTATCCTTTGAGGTGTTTTTGCTGTGCTTTTATTTTCTGCTGATGAGGGACATAAACGAAATTCCCCTACCAAAAACATCTTACCCCAAAAAAGTGAGTGCCCGCTTTTGCACCGAATTTTGCATTAGAAACGCTCAGAACGCCAAATTTTTATACGTAAAAAAATCAGTTTATACGTAAAAACCCACAAAAATTCGGAAAATTTTTTTAAAACTATGCCCCCCATCGATTGGGGGGCATGAAGCCCCTCCCATAACAAATTGCCAAGGAATAAGCCAGCTAACGAGTAAAAAACCAAAAGTGCGACTTGGGGACTGGGCCCCTGAACATTCGCAAATTTAGACTCACTCAGGAATTAAACTAGAGCACTTTCGCCATTAATTTATGAGGTTGTACGAATATTGAAATAAATCACTGAATAGTTTCTTTCACTAGTAGAATAGTGAATTGCTACAGTCTGCAAGACTAAAGACATTTGTTCTAAAATGAAATGATCAACTTGTCGCTGGAATCGGCAATATGACTAAGAGCGCAAACAGACGGCGGACTGGGAGCGTATCCCCCAGCAGTGTTTTTGTTTTGCTCGAACCCTTTTGCGCTCTTCTGCTCACTGCCCCAAAAATTTTGCGCAATTTGTAGAAAAAGTGGGCATAGCCGAAAAATACTATATAATTTAGCTAGAAATGCGGTTTCGTACGTATTAGCATTTGTCTGATGTTTTTAGAATGTTCATAGTATGGTCTTACACAAAAGATACTAAAAACTAGGGATGCACTGAGGCCTGGGTCTGGTCCTGGCACCTGGGCCAGGCCCCGGTCCCGGTGGTCAGGCCCCGGGTTGGACCGGGGCCTGAACTCAGCTAAATTTTTAGAAGTTTTACTGTTACTTTACCATAATTTTGCAACTTTTCATGCCAAAAATGAATAAAAACAAGAAGATAATGACTTGGCTTAAGGAAAACTATATTAATATATATACCGTTTGTTGTACCCGATTTCCATGACTAGTTAGAATTTTTAGAAATTGAGCTACTTTATGCCTTAAGGCCCCGCTAACGGACCGCAATCTGGCCCTGGCCCCGGTCTTAACCGGGGCGAGAGCTGGCCCCGACCCCGGCCTCGGTGCATCTCTACTAAAAGCTATGTAAATGGCCTGAATGGGAGCATAAAGCCAGAAACTACGCAACGGGGTCTGGGAACCGGAGCCCCCAGATGCTACAAAAAATTTTCAAAAATACAAGAGCAATTTTTGTGACTTTGCGGTGACTAATCTTAATAATTTACTTTTTCTGTGTCTGGAAAAAAAGTGCGCAGGCGTGCGCACAACCCTAAAATTTTTTTGCTAAATTCAGAGAAAAAGTGTGTCATTGCGCACTTTTTTGAGCAAATAAAAAACACAGGCCCCCAGCAGAAAATTTTAAAAATACTACGTTTGAAATCAATTTTTTCTGGTAACCTTTGCACAAAATTTTTTTAGTTTAAGCTAGTTCCAGTCTAGCTGCGTCAAGCTTGCGCGAGGACAAATTTCCAACTATTAAGATAAACGCATCTACGGCGCAAAATTTTTAAAAAAATGTAAAAAGCGCCGAAGGCGCAAAATTTTAGAAATATGTCTAGAAAAACGCGCCGAAGGCGCAAAATTTTTGAAAATTTCTCATTTCTAATCACTGCAAATTTATTTTTGATGAATTGTGTATTTTACCCTGCTCCATTCTAAAGACACAAAGGAAACTTTTAAAAAAAGAAAACATCTTAGTTCCTTATCCGCGAGGCGCGGCGAGATCAGGAAATTTTGAGAAATGCCATTTTTTGCACAGAGTCTTCTTTTAGTTTAACTTAAAATCTAAGCTGTGTATGCTATGTTATGCGTATGCTCCCCGGCGGGCGCCAGAAATACTTTATTGTCAAGTTCAAACCTCAGGAACGAAGTTGAAAAATTGTGCTTGAACAAATTTGGATATATCTTGACTGTTGACTTTAGAAGTATGCAGAGCTGCTTTAATACTCACACCAATACTATTCTAGTACATTCAAAGGACAGATAAATTTAATTAGCAGCGAAGTAGCGAAATTTTTGCTTCTACATAGTATTCCTTTCGTCGGGTTTATTTTTCTTATTTCCGAATCCTGACGGGGCATGCGGCCGCATGCCCCCTGGCTGCGCCCCTGGTATATATATATATATATATATATATATATATATATATATATATATATATATATATATATATATATATATATATATATATATATATATATACACACTAGCATTTGTCTGATGTTTCTAGAATATTCAGACTGTCTTACACAAAAGATACTAAAAACTATGTAAATGGCCTGAATAAACATAAACATAATCCTGCACATAAACCCACAAACTACGCAACGGGGGTCTGGGAACCGGAGCCCTCATATGCTGCAAAAATTCTTCAAAAATCCACCAGCAATTTTTGTGATTTTTCAGTGATTAAAAGATTAATTTTAGTAATTTACTTTTTCTGTGTCTGGAAAAATGTGCGCACGCGTGCTCACAAGCCTAAATTTTTTTGCTAAATTCAGAGAAAAAGTGTGTCATTGCGTAGTTTTTTGAGCAAATTAGAAACACAGGGAGTAACAGTTTTGCTGCTGAAAATGCACTGGATTTTATTTTCAGTTGTACGTATGTCTGCCACGTTCATCTGTTGAGCAAATGACCAGTAATGATAAATTATGTGAAAGTTTAGCTTTAGAGAAAATTTTGTGTATTTTAGTGTCGGCTTTGTTGAACTATTTTTTTCTTGACTTGTTTGTAATGTCACATTTAACTGTCAATTTCCAAGGATTTTTGTCGAGTTTTGTTTTCTCCAGGGCTGATCCCACAATACTGCAGCGATTTTTTGACACACTTCTGGTGCGTGCTACACAGTGCAATTCTATGCAATTGTCACTGGCAATTTCTCGTGCCATGGAACAGTTGTGTAAACGACAAAAGGTATGTGGCTCATCTATTGTACTAGACTGAAGTTTGATTAATAGGACATTGGGGGTACCCCTCGCCCACTCACTTTTCCGAGATTTCCCCTCCATTCTGAGCTTTATTGGGCTGCAACCAGTCGCATAAAAAGATCTCAGAGCTTGGGGCAAACTTTAATTCTTTTTCTTTCTGGTCAAAATGTGCAAAGAAAGTTTCCGGCTCCACCAGGCTTTCTTTTCTAGAATCGTTTTCGTATTTTTCCTTATTTTCTGCCACTTTAGGCCCCCCCCGTGTACACTCCAATGCCCCTCTTAACGTTGGGAATTCCATTTATATCCATAATGAAAAACTGAAAAAAACATGAAAAATAAAAAACGCCTGCCCTGCAGTCACTAAGGCAAAGCCTTTAGTCCGAAACAGAAGAGAGAGCCAATGGGCACGCCAAGGGCTTCTGTCCTTCGTGGATCCGCCTGCTAGCCCGCGTTTACATCATTTTCTTAATGCAAGCTGATAATAGAGAGTGTACCGTTTGTCATACTCTTTTGTATTATTGTAGCTAACTGTTTTAGGACACATCTCTGTCTGAACGAATGTCCAATGACAGCCCTATGTTTCATCAGTTGATTCAGATGCTTATGTCCTGTAGGTTGCAGCCTCTTTCAATTTATTGCGTTCTTTAATAATGTCCAGTTCTACCTTCTGAACTAATACATTATCCTCTTGTTTGTTTTCATGCATTTTTTGCTTTTTTGAGGGGGTTAGGGGGGATTTTTGGTCGGAAAAAACCACTTTTGGTTTTTTGCTGTTTCGCTATCCTAGATGTGTCCGTGGACGGTGTTACGGTCTGGACTGCCCTAATGGAGCGAGTGATCAACATTATTTTTCTTCGCAGTGAACACCCGGAGGAACTGGCTGTCAGCTTGCTACAGCCTCTGGCAAAACTGTGTCTCACCGAGTCCAAAGCTATCCTTCTGTCGCGACTTTTGGCTACAGTGGCACATGTGGCACTGCGGCTCTATATTCATCTGGAGGTGGCTGTGGTACGTACATGAATGCAATATGTAGAGAAATACTAAAAAATATAGATAAATGTAAATGGCATAATATTTTGTGTTTTTTTGGGTCTAGGTGGGTCTTTTTAATCAGGGTATTTTTTAGGGATTATTTCGGGCGATGGACGATATACCGGAGAGGTCTTTTTACAGAAAATAGTCACAAAATTAGTATTTGTGGAGTTTTTTGCATGAGGAAACCACAAAATTTTCAGCAAAATGTCTGGATCTCAGAAAAACTATAAAGATCTATTTGAAACATGTCTGAATAGAGGACATTCAAAGAAGATGTTCTTACGCAGCTTAGACAAAACACTTAAACAACAAACATGGATCAGAGAAAAATTCCAACTTACTGATGAAAATAACGTAAGAACACATTATTTACTAATCAATTAAGAATGTATGGTATTTATTTGACTTATTTCAAGATATATTACGCCTTGTGCGTACTACTTACCAGGCTTGCCTGGAAATACTCTCTACTTTACTCCTACCTGTCTCAGCAATGAGGTCAGGGTCTATGTTTTTTGTTTGCATGTATACACTAAACAACACGTGTGAATGGGACCACAGGGCAGAAACGCTTTTCTATTCCTTTTCAATCAGGGGGCTCAAAAAACCAAAAGCTGCAACTAGTACGTCGGTACGCCACTGACGACGCCCGCCGAATACTAGTATCAGTCTGGCAGAGTGGTCAGCGAGTGAACGCACATAACTTGTATGACTGTGTCTGTAGCACTCGTAGTGAGTGATTCACATGTGGTATCCATAGTATCCTCAGTTTTGGGTAGCAAGCATGTACAGGGTAATTGCAACCCATGGATATTTTATGCATGTATCATATTATGTCATTTATTGGCCTATATGTATGGTCTTGAATTGGTACCTATCGTTCTAACCTTTTCTCTTTAGGCTGAAAATAGGCAGCCCGGAAATTTCTGGAAATTGGATGCCAATTTTTGGCAAAAATTTGTGCACCCAAATATCGAGAGTTTATTGTTGTCCGTGTTGCTTTGTTGTTTATTAGTTTGTACATTTTTGTATGTTGTCTCTATGTTTGTTTTTTGGGTTGCCGCTTTTTTACAAAAAAGGCAACCCTTTAATTTGGGTATGTCCGTTATTTATTTATTTAATTCTCCTTCCCCCCCCCCGCCCAAACTGTCGCCCAGCTTGGCTCGACCGATTTGGCTAAATTTTTGCATGTGGGTAGGGGTTGGGGTGACGTGCTCCTCCCGGACACCTGGTGGGTTCACCCCGGTGCGACATGCGAAAGTACTCGTTATGGTGATGCTGCAAACGGTCAAAATTGAAAGCAGTGGAAACCGCCCACTATCACTATGGGTAGGGTATCATTTGAAAGCTGTCGTTGAATAGATAAAAAGTTGTATGCAACAGGGCCTACTCGTTTAAATATCCGTAAGCAAATTGAGATATCTCCCTCCCCTCAGTAAAGAGGCAAAATGACAGCGGCAACCCGTTCATGCAAATTAGCTGTTTTTGTGTGTCTCTATTTTTCCTCTGTTGTATTTTTTCAGGTGGGTGAGCTGAAACAGCAGACGGCCAAACGCGAAGCTGCGGAGGAGGAAAGTCGTAAGGCTAAAGGAGGTGGGAAAAAACGACGCAGTCTCCTGAATGCTTCCTCTGCAAGTGTTGGAAAGGTATGTAACAGTCGGTCGGGTGGGGGGGGGCAGGTTTTGTTTACAGCAGTGATTGAACCGGGTCACTTAGGCTTGATCCGGTGACCCGGTTGAGCCCTGACTCCGGTGACCCGGTTTTCCAGAAAATTCCAAACGTTGCAAAAAATTTTCGATTTTGCCTAAGAACGCTAAATTTTTGGCGTCCATGTTCCATAACCATTTTGAAAAGAATAACTATGATATACATACGTATGTTTGCTCTAGGTTTTCTTGAAATGCGTTTAATAGTATAGCTGTAACATTTTCTAAAGCATTTTCTAAATTTATGCAGAAATTAGTTGCAAAACCAATAATATCCGTCTGCGAAATTTTGCAGGGTCTAATATGAGTACTTGTCTAAAAGCAAGGAGTACTTTAAAAATTTGGTTTTCATTACGTAGTAGTTAAATTAAATTAAATTGTTCATTTACCTTCAACGTATACCTTGATTTCGAAAATAAACTGCAAACCATATTGTTCTAAATAGAGTTATGCAATAATCATGGAACTTATAAAGCTAAAACTAAAAAGACAAACAATAATTTGCCAGATACTGACAGATTCAAATAACCTCAAGCTGCGAAAGTGTTCAAGACTAAGACTAAAATGTAGAAAAAAGCAAATTAATATTGTACATCGAACAAAAATTTATTAACCTAAAATTTTAGTTTGGTAAGCCAAAAATTTCTAAAATTTGAGGTAAATTCAGATATCCGGGTCAAGACCCGGTCCAAAAAGTGACCCGAACTGACCCGGTGACCCGGTTCCATCGCTGGTTTACAGGACAGAATTCTTAAAAAATTTTGACTTAAATTTTCTGGCTATATTTTTCAAACGTTTTCTATGGATGGGATGGGCTTCATGCTCCCCACCGAAGGGGGGGGGGGGCTGAATGGAAGTTTTAAAAATGTTTTTTGAGTGACAATTGCCAGGAATCGTTAAAATGACTAATTTTACGAATTTTCATGCTGAATTAGCGAAAATTTCGTAAAAATTCTGTCGAAGCCGGAATCAGCGAAAATTTCGGGTAAAAATCAGTGAAATTTTAGCAAAATTTTGGGTTATAGGGGACGTTTTATGATGGTGATCTCCTCAAATGAGGGAGTTCGCCAATTGGAGCTTTAAAGATTTTGTTTGTTTGTTTGTTTGTTTGTTTGTTTGTTTGTTTTAGAATACAGAAGAAGAGGATATTGGTCTGGCTGGCGCCTCAGCGGACGACGCGGAAATGGAATATGTCAACAAACTGTTGGAGCATGAAATTTTAAATGGTATTACTGTACATTATACCAGGGTTTTCTTTTTGTGTAAAATACTGTGTATTTACACAAAATAAATAAATTTACACAGTGAAAAACTAATTTACACACCAAAATACACAGCCACATTTTCGAAAATTTTTGCAAAAAGTGCTCTGAAAAAATAGTTTTCAAGCCCTTCATATTTAAAATAGCTCTAGCTTTTAGCTGGGGGCTGCCGCCCCCAGACCCCCGCCGCTTTCCAATCATTTACCATGGTTTTCTGCATTACGACATGATTATAGGTTGTTTCTGCAAATATATACATCTGCTTATCCGGTTGCGTATAATTTATTCACGTACAGGGTGCAAATATTTGTAAGATAGTACAGTAATATAGCTAGTACATACGATTCAATATCGTTTCTTGAACCAGGGGCGGATCCAGGGATGGCGGGGGGCGCCCCCCCCGTCGCGATTCGAAGGCAGGAAAAATTAAGGAGAGAAAGAGGAAAAAGGGCAAAAAACATAATTTCTCGCCTTCGGCGCGAATTTCCTACATTTTAACCACATTTCAGGGCGGGGAAAAAACACACCCGAAAAGATGGGGAGAAAAAACACACCCACCCAGAGAACTCAAGGTAGCAGATGTAGAGACCTAGTATAGTGCAAATGAAAGCGCTATCTTTTTACAGTAAAACCATACCCATATGGTTGGTATTGGCCAAAGCGGTCTATTCTACAGTCTATTCTACATTCTATTTAGTTCCGTATATGTGTTTTTTCCCCGCCCTGACTATATTTATTGCATTTATGAAGAAAAAGCTTGAAATGCATCCGATTTTTCGGAGAAAATTACCACTTTTGCCTAAAAATGTCCAGAGTTTTTAAGAATGTTTTTAAGAGTTTATGAAAAGAATTAAGGATCCGAAGACCGATTTTATTGCAAAAACAAAAATTTCTTCAACTTCTGGGGGACTCCGCCCCCCAGACCCCCCGCTGGAAACATTTTACCGCCCCCCTCACGACATCCAGGATCCGCCAGTGTCTTGTACATATATAGTCAAGCGGGGAAAAAAACCCATTTTAATATGCGGGAAAAGAAAACCCACCTCCAGTGTGGGCTTACCGGTATGAGCTATATAGGATTTTAATAGCCTATCTTGAAGAGCGTCAAAAATAACCCTAGAGGCTGCGTTATTGTTGTTCCCACTGCTTCCCTGCAAATTTTTTGGGACTTTGAAATTTTCGAAAATTTTGGTCCGTCCAAGTGCCGAAATTTGGCAAACTTTGGCTGGCCACCCTGAACTACTGGAAAGACCTAGACCAAAGCGGATTGTATGCATGTGTAGGGCATCTGTTGGGCTTCATGATGATATACGCCACACTGCTCTAACCCCTCCGGTGCGACCTGGGGGTGACCTAGAGTTGGCGGGAAAAAAACCCACTTTTCAAAATTGAATATTTTTCTAACCGTTAGCAGGAAAGGTCAAACTAATACATACATTTGTTTAATAGAGCCTATAGATTAAATTGGTATAGGTTTTACCCGGGTTCGTTCTGTTATGGGTGGTCCAGGGGGTCTAAATCGGACATGGTGCCATTTCAAGCCAAAATTTCAATTTTGGCCAAAAATGCTTATTTTTGCCTTAAAATGGGCCTAGTTTGGCTCTAAATGCAGGAAAAACACGTTTTCTACACGATAGGATGCTGAAACTGCCAAAAATTAACACTTTTAAAAAATTTCCAAAATTTGCCTATGTTTACGTTTTAAACATACAAAATTTTCAAAATTCAATTTTTTCTGAAATTTTTCAAAAATGTTTGTATTTTTCGATGTAGACCTACTAAAAACAACCCGCTCTTTCGAATGGCACCGTCAAAATTGTTCTGGCACGCTTCCAGCAAAAAATCCGGGTGGGTTTTTTTCCCGCCGATGGGTTTTTTCCCGCATTGGGTTTTTTCCCGACACGGAAAACTTTAATTTCTCCATAACGGCAGGGTCTAGAGAGACAAACTATACCTCAAGCTTAGGGCAAACCCTAATTAAATATAGTATCAAAGTCGTGCTAACCCAAACCAGTCGAAAGTTCTGGTCCAAGAAAAAAAAAGTGGGTTTTTTTCCCGCTTGACTATATATCTTTTATCATAAACAGCAGTCTGAGCCACAAAAATTGTTGTTGTCTAGCACAATAGGTATATATTCAAAACGAAAGCTAAAAGAATGCAACTGTTCAATGCGTTTTTGCCGATAATTTTAAAAAAATTCTCAACTTCTGGGGGGCTCAGAATGGGAGTTTTCTGTCCATATTATGGAAAATTCCCCTACAGCAATTAAAGCTTCGAACCTTTTAGTACGTAACCAGAATGTTTGTGAAAAAATTATTCCAAAAAGTTGGAAAATTAAAGAAATGGTTTCAGTAGGCGAAGTTTTTTCAGAAATTAGAATTTATCCAATCCTAGTTTTGGCATTTAATGGATTATATAATCTTTTTAGACTTTTCCATTGCGAATTTTATTACAATTTACAAAATTTCCTCAGCGTCTGGGGGACTCCGCCCCCAAGACTCCCCGCGTGGGTTCTTCTGCGTTACACGGACGTGTCCCCCACGGACGTTACACAAGTGCAGTTGCCAGAACTTTTGATTGAATGGTCCGAAAATAACATTGTTGCAATAAAATAACGCTTAAATTTATTTTATTTCGTATTATATCTCAAAAACAACACTTTTAGATTTTACACAGCTTCAAACAAAAATACACACTGAAATTTAAATTTACACAACATTTACACAGGTCCGATTTTGAAAAAGAAAACCCTGCATTATACCTTCCAAGAATTTTACCCATTTTTGTCAGTATCTACGCTTTTTCTTTTACTTTCTTTATTTAGTCTCCAACTTTTTGTCTTTTTGTGACCTGTTGCCCCTTATGTTTATTAGCTACTGCTACTGAGCGTTTGATTAATGAAGGTTAAACCTTTTTGTGTGCAACGCAACGCAAATAGGTTTATTTGACCACGCATAAATTCAGATACAACAATTACAAGTTTATTGTTCAAAATATAAGCATATACGTATACATATATATACTAGGACAGAAAAATAAACAGTTAGTATGGTCAAAAAGGGGTTGAGAAGGCCTATACTGGCCACTACATCCTCAGCCCCAGATGGTTACTTAAGTCACAGCTTTCCAGACGGCGAATAAAACAAGCTACAGTTGGCGACAATACGACGTCAACAGGAAGACTGTTCCAAATTTTCTGGATACGAAAGGTGAAAAAACTTTTTACAGCAAGGAGGTTTGACTTAGAGGGAGGGATTTTTAACTTTAGTGGGTGCCCACGAATTCCAACATCGTTTGCATATTCAAATAATTCCGAAAACTCCAAGTCAACACACTGATAAATTATTTTATATAACATGACCAAATCCGCAACAATACGTCTATGTTCCAGGGTTTTCCAGCACAACTCACATAATCTCTCATTATATGCCTTTGATCTTAGATTAGGAATTCTTTTTGTATAAGATTTCAAGACTTTTTCTACTATTATCTTGTCCATCTGAAAATAGGGTGACCAAATTGGTGACGCATATTCTAGAACTGGCAAAACGTAGGTACGAAACAATTTCATAAGAAAATCTGTATTCCTTGTTTTAAAAGCCCTGAAAATGTGACAAGAAACCTGGTTGGCTCGTTTAGCCACGCTTCTACAATGCCCAGGCGGCTTCATATTTGATGGTAAAAATACCCCTAGATCTTTGACATCACAGACGTTTTTTAATGTTACATTTCCAAGTCTGTAGCCTACATTCGGAACTGACTAGGCTACAGACAGTTACAAAGATTAAGTGTGCTTTTCACTTAATTTTAGAGAATCAGATACTGGGAAAGATGGCCCACCTGATAACCATAATCTGTGAGCAGCCGCATAATTTTCACAGTCAACAGTTGCAGACAACGGCTGCCTTGGCTTTGGGACGTCTAATGTTGCTGAGGTTAGTATACACTTAACTTATTCTAGGAATCTTTTTCTTGGCCCCCGAAAAGTCTGAGGGCAATGATATGGGGGGGGGGCCGGGGATTTTTCTACAGCGCTATTTGTCTAGCATATATATATATATACATAAAAACTATCACAAAATCGGGCAAACTTTGCGGTCAAAAGGCAAACAAACTAATTTCGTTCCCGGCTAATCCGGAAGATTTTTGACAACAGTTTGGCCTTCTGAGTGAATTTTTCAGGACAAAATTTGGTATCAAATGAGGCACCCTCTGGCTCTGGAATGTCGTTTATGGGAGGAGGGCACCCCCACCCCCACGAGAATAGACCCAGAAGCAATGGCATTGGACGATTTTAGGTCAAAAATGGAATTTTTCAAAAGTGGTCAAATTTGTGTCAGTCCTAAGCGAACGGAACAACTTTTGTCATGGAGCCACCCACCCAAACTTGCTGTTCCAAATACGTCACGTGTCTATGAAACTTTTGTCTTTACTTCTTCAAACGGAATTTCAAGGATATCAGTCCAAAACGTGAATACCCAAAACAACGTTCACCTTTCTTCCGTTACCGGTTTCGAGTGGTTCTCCCACTCTTCATCAGACGGATCCTGTTCCTTCTGCGCCGCAACATTTCGGGAAATGGGAAGGTCGGGGACAAAGTTATTGATTGGGAGGCTGGGCGGGACCGCGATGTAAAAGTCCGGGGGGCTTCACAACTTACATTGCGGTCCCGCCCAGCCTCCCAATCAATAACTTTGGCCCCGACGTTCCCATTTCCTGAAATTTTGCGGCGCAGAAGGGACAGGATCCGTCTGATGAAGAGTGGGAGAACCACTCGAAACCGGTAACGGAAGAAAGGTGAACGTTGTTTTGGGTATTCACGTTTTGGACTGATATCTTATTGATTCCTTTGTATCCCTTGTGGATCCGTGAATTAGCGGCTGTTCTATTGATTATCTTTGCGGAATTTCAAGGATAGACATAGGATAGACACGTCATATTATCCTCTTTGTGCGGAGCATTTTTGTTACTTGTACGTATGTACTTAATAGTTTTTGTTTTGTCTTTTCTACCTCTTTTTTAGCAACAGTTTCTGTGAGAAGCATCTTCGCCTTCTGTTTACACTGCTGGAAAAGTCACCGTTTGTGGAGGTCCGGGCCAATACCATCATGACCCTGGGTGATCTCTGTTTTCGATTTCCCAACCTAATTGAGCCCTGGACGCCGCATCTTTATGCCAGGTGTGTGTGTGTGTGTGTGTGTGTGTGTGTGTGTGTGTGTGTGTGTGTGTGTGTGTGTGTGTGTGTGTGTGTGTGTGTGTGTGTGTGTGTGTGTGTGTGTGTACACGGGTGTTGTCATTCACAAATATTTGATGGGGTTGAGTCCAAAAGTCCAAAAAGTCCCCCGGTGGTTATCATCGGAAAGGAAGAGAAGTAACGAAACAAATTTGAGCTGACTCTCACTGGGATGGGATCATCCCGCACAAGCGTTATACCGAGGGAGTCGAACCCACGACTATTGGATCTGGGCTTTTTCTAGGGAATTTTTCCTGGGGGAGGGAGGGGGGCTCGTGGGCGAGTCATTTATGGGGGGGGGTGGATTGGTTTTGCTGATTTCTGTACAAACTGGAACTGAATGCCCAAAGGGTTGTTGCGCCAGACGTTGAGGTGGACGGTTCCTGTCTTACAGATGAGTTTTTGGTTCTCTTGTTTTCCAGGAAGTTCAAATAATTTTTTTCAAAAAACTAAACTAGTTTGTGCCTTGTTGAGGTATTAGCGGGCTCTGGGATGGGGTAATTCAATCTCCTCCTAGAGGAAACACGAGTACGATAGTTTTTTTCGTTTTTTTCTATTCATAGATTCTGCAGAGTGAATGTGGTGTGTGTGTGTGTTTTTTCTTATTTCTTTTTTGATGTTTTCCAGAATGCAGGATCATTCACTGGCCGTGCGTCTCAACTGTCTGCTAGTTCTGACCCATCTGATCCTGAACGATATGATCAAAGTGAAAGTAGGCGTTGTGGAGTTGATCAAATGTATTGATGATCCAGATCATAGACTTTCCGGGCTGGCCAGACGATTTATCTCCGAATTGGCCAATAAGGTTGGTGTTGGTTCATTGCAAAATGTGTTTTAAGACTTTGACTTTACGAGTGTGTCATTGTTACTGATGGTTTGTAATTTTTGCTGTTTACCGGCTACGCTATTGTTGTACTTAATATAGAAAATTTTTCACCAAAAATTATAGAGATGACAGACACGCATTACATTAAAGTTGGCCAAAATATTCTGTTGAAAAAAACTTGAACTTTTTAAATTGTAAGGATGAAAAGTTTTGGATTTTTTGGTTATTGTTGTTGCTTTTTGCAGGGCAACAACGCTGTCTATAATCTGTTGCCGGATATCATTAGTCGGCTGATGGAGCCCAATTCTGGCGTAGACGCGGAACAGTTCAAAAACTATATGAGGTTACTAGATGATTTACGTATATATTTGTAGACTTTCTTAGAGTAATTATTTTAATTAATTAATCTTGTTAATTAAAAGCCATAGTCTTGGGCTACCTAGAACGACACGACACGACACCCGGTACGTCTGTTAATGAAGTAATATCTAATATCTCTACCTCAACATGTTAATGTCTGGGTTATGTCTTATTTTTGTCTATGCATCCAAAATCAGGTTATGATAATATACAATATCCGATAAGTGTTTAATTGCTCGGGGGATTGCTGTCGAAAGGTTAAACGTAAATCTATTTCTCGTATATTGTTCACAATGCAATCCCTACCACATAATGCTGTAGTTTGCATTTCTTTATATTTTAGATTTTAGTTAGAATATGATGTACAGGTCACCAAGATTCTCCTAACGTAGACCCACTCTGGATAAAAACCACTTTGATTACTTTTTTAGATTCGAATCGAACTCTGCGTTTCGTTGATCTAATCTCTTGCTTCTTTCTTTGTTCATTTTTTTATTTATATATATATTTTAGATTTTTGTTTTCCTTTATCCAGAAGGACCGTCAGTTTGAACAGTTGGTGGAACGTCTGTGTCAACGTTTTCAGGCTACAAGGTTTGATCATTATTTTTTAATCTTCTCTTTAGTGTATTTTCACAGAAAAAAGAGTTGAACAGGGGTTTAACATTAACTCTTTTGAATCGTTTGACTCCACCGCTGCAGCTTCACTTTGCTCCTTCATTTAAACATTTGATTTGATAAAGGCTCGAGTAGTTTGTTTTAACTCCGCCTAGCTGTTTCGCGAAAAGGGCCCTTGGTGTCTTTCTTCAGTTTTTATGGTATTTTTATTATTACTTATGCACTTGGCAAAAAACATATTTCCTGTACAAGATGTAAATTAATTCTAAGATTATTGTTATAAAAACCCCTCCCTTTTATTGAATTGGATAGATTCCTAATCTTCTTAGTAACTGTGTTTGTTTTTTTATATTTTCTTCTGTTCAGAGATGTCCGCAATTGGCGCCAGCTGGGCTTCTGTCTCACACTGATTGCCATGAATGAGAAGTGTCTGAAGAAGTTGTCGGAACTGACACACCTGTTTGCCCTGCAGCTGGCCGATGAGGAAGTCTTCCATCACTTTATGCAGGTCCTAGAATCCGTGAAGAAGTCGGAACTTCGGGTAAGACGGTAGATAATATGCAAATTAGCTTGGGAAAATTATGACAGGATTATTTATGCAATGCAATGCTGCAGTATCATACGTTTTTTTGTGAACTCGTAGAGCCTGTTTAGGTAAGTGTAAAGTAAGAGTAGATTTGACATTAACTGTTTCAACTTATTTTTAAGTCCACTCAAGTGTTCACTTTCCCGCTTTTAGTGAACTGTTTAGCTCTTTATTATGAAAAGGATCGAGTTAAATTTAAACTCCGCGTAACTATTTTCTGAACAGGCCTTCAGAGTTAATAACGTTGATTCCTTAAATTAGCTGAGCAGTGCATTAGCATTAAACCATCGTGCCTGACTTCTTGCTGTGCAGCTAACGTCGAAGATTTATTTTTGATTTGTTAGTTTCATACAATTTTTTGTGTAAGTGGGCCTGTCGTAATTCTGTCCCCAAGTATTTTTTCTTTTCTGTCTGTCTGTAGGGTCTGGTCGAAGAGCTGGAAGCCAAATGGGCCGAAATTCATGAAAAGGGCGCTGAGGATGAGAATGCCATTCAACGAGCCGTGGCTGCCGCGCGTCAGCCCACTCCCAAGTCACAGCAACGACATGGTTGGTTTGGGGGGTTTTTGCGGTGCCGGTTTTTTCGTCAGTAATTGTTGGAGTGTGTCTCAACGTTTTCCCTTTGACGGGCTGGGCAGGGTGCGTTGTTGGAGGAAGGGAGGGTTCCTTTTTTCCTGAAATTGGACAAATTTGTGAATGATATGGATATTCTAGCTAACAGTG
>JASAND010023486.1:0-11529 GCA_030248195.1 Trissonchulus latispiculum | reverse complement strand
TTCATTTTCTGAAATGTAGTATGAAGATATACAGATATCGGGTCTTTCCCATATTTCAGAAGCAGGTATTTTAAAATTTCGGCGGATTGGAGTTGAATTCTTGGCAGGTTTTGACCAAAATTTCTGATTTCAAAAATGCAAAATTTTAAAATTTTAAAAATTTTTAAAAATTTTAAAATTTTAGTTTGGTAAGGGGGGGACCAGCAAACCGAAAAATTTTTGTCTTCGATTTTGATGAAAAATAAATTTTCAAGTGGAGCACGAATCTGAAATCTGTTGATCCGGTTACAGCTTTTCGTTGGGCTCAGGCTAAGCTTACATCTTAAGCTTAGAACTTTAGCTTATATTGAGCTAACAAAAAGCTGGATCGAAAAACGGATTTCAGATTCTTGTTCTACCGATCCCAAAAAACTCCTATATACATCTTTTCAGCAAAATCGAAGACAAAAAATTTTTCGGTTCCCCTTGGTCCCAAATTTATTTAAATTAAAATTTTAAAATTTTAAAAATTTTTTAAAATTTTAAAATTTTGCATTTTTTTGAAATCCGCAGGTCCGAAAACCTACCCCTACTAAATTTCAACTCCCTGCCGCCAAAGTGCCAATCTTCAGTACTTCTACGAAGATCTGCGGGGGATAAAAAAAAGGACCCCACATGAGTTTCGGAAATCGGATATTACCGGGATACAAAATTATCCGGATGTTCAGTTGTGCAAAAAAAAAAAAAAAAAAAAAAGGCGGGAACCGTCTCCAACACCCCCCTCCCTTCTATCGTTTCTTGAGAAAGAAAAGAAGGTACTCCTTTTGGTACCAATTGGACCAAAGAAAAGGTTCGTTCTCAAGTCCCCAAAAAAAAAAAAAAAAAAAAAAAAAAAAAAAATTTTAAATTGATTTTCCCTATTTTTGCTCCTAAAGGAGATATTTTTTGGCGATTACTATAAAACAGCGCAAGCTTTAGCATGTTTTTTTTTTTTTAGGGAAAATGCAAAAAAAAAAATGTCAAGTCACTCCGAATACCACGGGGAAGGAAGTTCCCCCCCCAGAGGTCCTCTCTTCTCTGTACCCAGTCCAATGCTCCATCATGTGTGACACCTTAAAAGGAAAAATGTGTGCGGAAAAATGCTTGTGCTCACATGTCGTGGAAATTCCTGTTGGGGGCCGGGGAAACGGTTACATCTAGAAAAAATCAACAACTGATTCTAACAGCAGCATATTATATAATTCAAATTTTCATTAAAAAAAAAGATGAAGGCAAAAGAAACTGTGATAAACAACTTACGGTACCTGGGATAGAAAAGTGTAGATGGAAGTATAAAAAAAATCAGAGAATGAAGAAACTGAAATTGAATTTGAAAATAGCGGGGAATTGAAAAATTTGAACATATGATTATGGCCTGCTTATCAAAATTCTGGCATGAATACATGCAAAATGTATATGTACATACGTATATAAACAATATATGTAGGTATCACACATTTTTTGCTTAAATTGTGCATTGTACGTATATACTTATTATTATATATGGTATAGTCTTGCATCACTGCAGTATGTGGTGCCATTTGCGGATTTTCGAATGGTCTCGGGATTTGGCCCAACTCATTTTGGGTCCCAGCAGTTTGCCCACTTTGGAGCAGTTTTACCGTGAAGTATGTGTTGTACAGTTTTCTGTTGAAAATAAGATTTTTAAATTAAAATTAATTTAATTCTTATACATGCCTACATTACAATGTTGTATTAGCTAGAATAAAATGTAGTGACAAGAATAAATTGATTAAAGTTAACAAAATATAATGCAAATTTAGACAGCATAATTTTCAAAACGTTTTAATGAAATGTTTTTAAATAATGTGTCCTTTGATTTTCTCACGGCCTGCAAAAATAAAATATTGCAGCCTAACAGTACTGTATATGTGCATGCCCCAGAGTTTTTCAGTGACTAAACAAATCACCATGTTGCCAAAATAATTCAGAGTTGGGCCAGTCATGTTCAAACTCCTCAACTGCTGGTCATGTGGACCAGATCAAACCAGAAATTTCAATCTTGTATTTTCAGGTACTGCAACAAAGATCATGGGTCAATTGTTGGAAGAACATGGAACTAACTGTTCTCTACAGGAGTACTGTCGAGGAGTAGAAGTGGAGTATTAATTGTTGAAAGTTCATTTTCATGACGATGTTCCTAGCTTCAGGATCAGAATACACGTGTAAACAGTACAGTACGGGCATCGTGTGCAAGTGTCGAATGTACCCAAAACTATACGGTTCTGGGCGGGATGCTGCAAATCTACGTGTATCAAATCTACAACATCAAATTTTCCCGCTCCGTCAAGTTATGATAAATTTTTCGGTTTTCACCGATACTTACATTACAGGCTCCGCCACCTATGGATTCAACGGCGCTAGCTCAGTTTTACGGTAGGCTCCGCCAGTTAGCCTCGTGCTTAAGCTTGCAGGCCGCTGCATTTATGCAAGCAACGTGCCGCATTGTCTAGACTACATGCCGGTTTGCACACAAATCAGAAATATATATATATATATATATATATATATATGTATATATATTTCTGATTTGTGTTCGCAAACCGGCGTAGTCCTAGTTTGAGTGCATTAATTTCTGCGTTGAAACTTGCATAGAGCACAGCAGGCCTGCAAGCAAGCTTTACGGAGGCTAACAGCGATTCATTCCGACTGAATAAGAGTGGTGCGCTTCCGCCGTTGAGACTGAGATCCTGGGACGAAGCCATAGGTTACGATTGGCCTTGGGCAGTGCGGATAGGGTGGAGTGGAGAGTGCTGCAGTCTTGAGTTGTTCGGGCATTTTGTGATGTGGATTTTCTTCAGTGTCTTTAGCAAATGTAATATAAGTATCAGGTAATAATGTTTATCATAGCAATCTGGAGCTAGCCGGAAAACCGTGTTGTTAGTTCAATAATAGATTGCTTTATCCATATGCTGCACCAGAGTTGTATAGTTTTGTTCACATTCGACCTTGCGATCTTATATATGCCTGTTGTATATACGTGTATTTTTATTTACGTCGGTTTTTGTTTCCGAAAAGTCTGTTTGTTACAGTTTGTCAGGCTAAGAATTATCGTCTAGGATTAGTCCATGAGAATGGAAAAGGAGATAGCTATCGAGACTCAATGAAAAATTACAATTAATCTCTCAAAAACTACTCTACTCGACAGTACTTGTTGCCTCCTATTTTTGAAGGTACGGAAATAGGGAACAGTTAGTTCCATGTTGTTTTTTCTTCCAACAATTGACCCCTTCATGAATGATCTTTGTTGCAGTAAATATCGTGTTCAGGAAAATACAAGATTGAACTGGTTTGATCTGGTCCACACCGGTTGAATGACCAGCAGTTGAGAAGGTTTGGTATGACTTGGCCCAACTCTGAATTGGCCCAACAACAATGATTGGTTGTTTAACACAATATCACTTGACCAATTAAATGCAGAAGAATGTAGGCATGCACATATGTGCATGTTAATTGCAATATTTTATTTTTGCGGAAATTTACGTGAGAAATCAAAGGACGCATTGATTTAAAAACTATTCATTATATAAAGCTTAAAGAACATTTAAAAATGGTTTTAATTTTAAAGTATGCTGTCTAAATTTGCATTATAATTTTGTTAACTTTTAATCAATTTATTCTTGTCACTACATTTTTATTCTAGCTAATTTTATTTTTATTGTGAATATATATAGGCGTATATAGATGATCAGTTAAATTAAATTAATTTTAATTTAAAAATCTTTATTTTCAACAGAAAAATAGTAATATTCCTACACAGCCCCCCTTCTCTCACAGTTATTTACACGCGATAAACTCTACCGTAAGACGTTCTCTCTTTAGTAAGGTGGGCGGGGCTTAGCAGTTTAAATGAGTTGGGCCAAATCAGAGTTGGGCCAAACAAGACTACACCGTTGAGAATGCTCAAATGTACATATAAATGAAATACAGTTGATACAAGACTATACCATATATAATAATAAGTATATACGTACAATACTTTAGTCCATATACATGTGTGATACTTGATTTGTGTAAGTATACGTATATTGTTTATATATAACATAGTTATCAGGCGTATGTATATATTTGCGTATATTCATCGTTGCTTTGTCCAGGACGTGACAGCATTAATTTGTTTACAGTAAATGAACCTGGCAGATACCAATCGTATGTTTGTACTGTTTATTTTGTTGCAGTCCGGTTTTTCTTTTCAATTCCGCACAAATTTCAAATTCAATTTCAGTTTCTTCAGTCTCTGAGCTCGTCTGGACTTCCATCTACACTTTTCTATCCCAGATTGCGTAAGTTGGTATCGCAGTTTCTTTTTGCCTTTATTTTCGCATTTTTTAATGAAAATTTGAATTATATATATATATATATATGTTAGAATCAGTTGTTGACTTTGTCTAGATGTAACCGTTTAGTGGGTTCCTTTCTCAGGAATTTCCACGACATGTGAAATAAGCATTGATCCACACACCGCACTGCATTCAAGGTGTCTGCTAATGATGGGCATTGGACTGGGCTTATTCTAGGGAATTTTTCTGGGGGGGGGCTTTCTTTGGGGTGGCCCTTCGTGTGGCAAGTCATTTTTGGGGGGGAATTTTTCCAAAGTTTTCTAAAAACATGCTAAAACTTGCGCTGTTTTTATAGTAATCGCCAAAAAATAAGCGGATTTAGGGCTTAAATAGGGAAAAATCAATTAAAAATCTCCGGCGAGGCCGGAAATTTTTGAAATTTTGGCCTTCTGAGCGATTTTTTTCGGGCAAAATTGGTACCAAAAGGGGTACCCACTTTTCTTGGGGGGGGAGGCGATATTGGGGAGGGGGGTGTTGATGGAGGGTTCCCGCCCCTCCCTTTGCCAGTAGAATAAGCCCAGCTGGACATCCGGATAATTTTGTATCCCGATAATATCCGATTTGAGAAAGATATCTGGGGTCTTACCCATTATCCCCCCCATAGCTTCGTAGAAGTACTGAAGATGCACACTTTGGCGGCTTGAGTTGAAATTTGGTAGGGGTAGGTTTTCGGACCTGCTGATTTCAAAAATGCAAAATTTTAAAATTTTAAAAATTTTTAAAAATTTTAAAATTTTAGTTTGGTAATTGGGGACCAAGGGGAACCGAAAAATTTTTTGTCTTCGATTTTGCTGAAAAGATGTATATAGGAGTTTTTGGGATCGTAGAACAAGAATCTGAAATCCGTTTTTCGATCCAGCTTTTTGTTAGCTCAATATAAGCTAAAGTTCTAAGCTTAAGATGTAAGCTTAGCCTGAGCTAACGAAAAGCTGGATCGAAAAACGGATTTCAGATTCGTGCTCTACGTCCCTGAAAACCCCTATTTTTCATCAAAATCGAAGACAAAAAATTTTTCGGTTCCCCTTGGTCCCCCCTTACCAAACTAAAATTTTAAAATTTTTAAAAATTTTTTAAAATTTTAAAATTTTTGCATTTTTGAAATCAGCAGGTCCGAAAACCTACCCCTGCCAAATTTCAACTCAATCCGCCAAAGTGTGCATCTTCAGTACTTCTACGAAGCTATGGGGGGATAATGGGAAAGACCCGATATCTGTATATCTTGTACATTTCAGAAAAAGTAATGAAAAATCAGCAAATTTTTGATTCAAATTTCAAAAATTTTAAACTTATTTTTCTTTCAAAACTTTCTCTAAAACATTTTTGAAATCAAGCTTATGGTTTGGCTGTATAATAGAAATTCACAAACGTACCGAAGCATTGACAAAAAATTGAAATTTTGACTACAAAATCGAAAAATTTTCTTGAACTTAAGTTTGGAATAGGCAGATAGCCGGATAACCGTTTACGGAAATTAGGCGAATAACTGGATATGAAAAATATTTGGTGTAGCTACAGCGTCATATATTATAAGACGCTGGAAGACTGCCGTTCAGGATTCAGTTGGAACTGGTCGCTTCTTTACGCTCAGATGTGGACCGACAATCGTCTGGACAAACCCCGTCAGCTTTTAGCTAATTGTGTTACATATATACTTGCATATATAATAGGATTGATAGAATCTGGGAAGTCATAGACATGGTAATGACTTTATGACCCTGAATCTATAATATTCTCCCCCCCCCCCCCAGACAGTAGTATTCTTCCTTTGGTACAGTAGTTATTTTTTGAGTTGTTCATGACCAATTCCAATCAATTCTGTATGTTTTTGTCTTACATCGGAGGAGGAAAAATGTTCAAACTCTAAGTGCTTTTACTGGATCTGTATTCTAGGGGAGCGCGATAGCGCTCCCTCTATAATATGGGTGTAAACGGCTCTGCGCGGCCCTTAGAGAAACTTAGAGACTTAAAGACCAGCTAAATACTCAGCGAAATACTCAACGACCCATTCTCGGCAATGCAAACTATGGCTTTTAGTCTTTCTCGGCAATGCAAGTAACAAGCATTATCCATTGTCGGCAATGCAATTCTCGGCAATGCCTTTCTCGGCAATGTGCATTCTCGTCAATGCAATTCTCGGCATTGAAGACACCCCCACAAGACCACGTCCGCGTTTTATACCTCGCGTCCGCGTACGTGTCTGCAAATTATACCTTTCGTCCGCGTACGCAGATTATACCAAAAAATGGCGTCCCTTTTTATATATACCTTACGTCCGCGTCCGCTTTTTATACCTCGAGTCCGCTTCAGCGTCCGCGTCCGCTTTTTATACTGGCCCAGAAAATGTACTTTTCAAGCTTCTTTGTTCTGTGGGTTCGGTTGATTACTGAGGGAATTTTTAAAGTTTCTTTCACACAGCTTTAACATTTTTGCTTAAAGTTTACTGAGAACCTTAAAAAAGAAATAGGACAAGAATAAAAGTGCTCCGATGGAGCATTAAAAATGCAATATGGGTGATATTGGGTTTTAAGCGGACATATAGCAAGCTTAACAAAAAATCAAAATTCGGTTTTTTGGCTGGAACTTTCGCAAAACTAAACCAAATCGATTACTTTGAGGACCCATGGATAGGTCTTGGGCTAAGCTTTAAAAGCACCCCAGCTTCGTTGCTCTACGACCTACCAAAAACCTAACTAACTTTTTCTCATCAGTTTTGGATAGAGCGCATTAAATAACGTATTTAGAACCCTAAACCGCAAACCTAGTGCTCCAACTAAGCCAACTGACCCCGCCGAAGTCTTAGTGGTCACTGATGGCCCCCGACAGCGTCCAGTATGAAGTCTGGTGGCTCTAAAGTGCCGTTTTAAAGGCTAAAACGTTGTTCTTTCGTGTTTGTGGGTGATTATAACCTATTTCCAGGCATTTTGGCAGAGAAACTCAGAACTTCGTATGTTGCTGGCTGGGGTTTTGTTAGGCAAAAATAAGTGGGGGGGCACGCCCCCCCCCACTAGTGGGGGGGAGGTCCAAAAGTGGGGGGGAATAAAAAGAGCTAAAATGCCAAAAATACAGTATAAAAAGCCTGTTTTCCACATATACAGCTATAACCAAGCATAAAAGTGCACAAAAATTACGTTTTGGTACCAAAATAGACGATTTTCGACCAAAAAATGCCGGCGAAGCCGGAAAATTTTTGAAAATTTTGACCAAAAATCCTAAAAATTTGGCAATTTCTGGGCACCTTAGGGTGAGTGGGGGGGGAAGCCCAAAAAAGTGGGGGGGAACGAGTGGGGGGGAACCCAAAAAGTGGGGGCGCCCCCCCCCCCCCTCCCCCCCCAGTAAAAAACCCCAGGCTGGGGTATGACCCACGGTCACGTGACCCCTGCCGGACCCGTCCGGACCCTCCAGGTACCAACTGGACAATCCGAAGTGGCTATAAACATGTCCTAGGGGGTTTTCGAGGGCGCTGAATTCAAATCTGGCATTAGTTTTTAGGTAGCTATGGGCTAATACTGACTTCTGGGATCACGTTTACCGTCGGACGGTCCAGGCCCGGCTGGTTACCAGGTTGGACTCCCAGAAGTGTCAGGCAACCTCAAACACAACGTATATAAGGGTTTTCGAGGTCGCTGAGCTCGATTTTGACGTTAGTTTTGCTCTAGCTGCTGTTCTGACTTCAGTAACGAAACATAAAAATGATTTTTTATTTGTTAAAATTTTAACAAAAAAATCACCCACCCCAGGACGGCTCAGAGGTCCGACTGGGAACTTCTATATATGTATCGATAGCCCACAGTCAGGACATGTCACATGCACAATATGGGTTGCTTAGGGCTTTCCCTTAGTAAATAGCAGTCGAAATTCGAACTTCGGTCATGAACGTTTTTGAGGTCACTTTTGGGTACCCTCACTTAAAGGTCTGCCCTGAACGCATGGAGAGGGCCTAGGGGCTCAAACTCACAGGCTGTAATGTCGAGATGTGTGGCTGTCACCATGCAAAAAATTGGGTCTCTGCGACTTTCCTGTGAGTCAGTGTGGGGTGATTTTTTTTGTTAAAATTTCGGGTGATTTTTTTGTTAAGCTTGCTATATGTAGGACTAGGTTTTAAAACGTTAATATGGGAAGGCAGAGTTGGACATGGACACATTTTTCCGACCGCGACCGCCTGCGACCGCAACCGCAGCCCGCAAGCTAATTTTGTGACCTCAAAAGTTTGAGTTATTAACCATCAATTCTATGCAAAAAAATCCACTGTTCTCATATTTTTAAGGTATTTACAGTGTCGCAGTCGGTATTCCGTTTAGGGCTGGTGCAGCGTAGATATATAATTTTCGACAGCGCAATTGAAAATTACGCAAATTGGTTTTTTTGCTGCATTTGTAGTATTCGATAATGGAATTCTGTGTGCAGAGTGTCTGTTCTTTCACTTTAGGGTTGAGGTTTACGAATCGAACGGCAGCGGCAGCATGCTATTATTAACACTGCTTGAAGCGTTGGTTTCCCTCTCGAGTATTTTTAACCTTTAATTCTCATCTAATCTTATGGCATTGATTGAAACTTTCAGAACATATTGATTGAACTGAATTGAATTGAACTGATTGAAACTTAGTTAGCCAACGCAAAAACCTTCTATTTTGGCATCTATTATTTCCCTATGTTTGTTCCCTCACTAAGTATCCCTGTAACTTTGCTAACTTCGTTCTATCTAGTATACGAGCATTGAAATTCCTACATTTGATTATCACGAAGAGGAACTATATAATTAACGTTCCTGTCAACTGTCACTGGAAGAAAAATGTACATATTTGAGAAAAGAATCGATACCGGTCACGGGGTACACAAAGTTGAAATTTAAAATCTTTTGTATTTTGCTGGTAGTACGTGGAAACTAACACAAACCTTCATAAAAGCAATAAATTTACAAAACTGAAATTACACAAGAAGGTGTTAAACACATGTAAAAGCCGAAACTACAGTCAGGAGTGACAGTTTATGCTGCCTGTTACAAGCACCCAATACCAGAATCTACCAAAATAAAACAAAATAAACAGGAAATGTGAAGCTGATAATTAGTCCAACGCGGGAACTATATACATATAACATAAGGGAAAATTTGAAAAAATTGGGAATTTTATTACAGATTGGCTTAAATTACCACGGATTTGATAGAAATTTGCGGTCATTGCGGTCAAGAAAATTTGACCGCGACCGCCCGCGGATACCCGCGACCGCGTCCAACTCTGTGGGAGGGGCAGGTTGTAAATGACAAGAGGACTAGGTTTAAAGTGCACTAATGTGGACCAGCTTCGCTGAACAACCCATATTCGCGGACACTCTCCACTCCACATAATATGACATTTATTGACATAAACTCTACATTCGTCAGCTTTCTAGGCCAGCATGCTATGTAATTTTGAAATACTACGTAAGCTTAATTAAATCGTTTTATTCTGCATTGCCATTCACCCGGCTGATTTTGTGACATCAATTTATACTGTATATATGTTAACTAAGTTAATGCGTTTTATTTTAATTAAGTATATAAGTAGTAAGCAGAGATGAAACCGGGTCACTATTTGCTGACCCGGTGACCCGCTGACCCGGTCGACCCCTGACCCGGTGACCCGGTGACCCGGTATTTTTGAAAATTCAGGTTTAAGCTTGGAAAAATTAAAAATACTTATATCGGGGTGTGATGAGTGTTTTTTCACCTTTATGGACATTTTTGGCGTCTAAAATAAGAAGACGGGTAAAATTTTCGCTTTTCTTAAAGTAGTAAAATTGAAAAGTGACTATTGTAAGTAAGCCGGAAACAATTTGCACGACATCGCACTCAATGTGATGTGAAGTAAATTACATAGCTTTTTGAATCAAATAAATTCGAACAAAATATATACTTCGGCAAAGTCATTACTTCATCGAATTCTAATTATAGAGTTTCACATTAGCACTTTCGTGTTTTGTCATTATTTTAACAAAATATTTTATGTAGTTGTATGGTTGATGGTTTCACTCAGCGGACATTCTTTGGAAATATGTTGCTAATGGTTAGGATTCAGACAATATATCATACATGGGCAAGGTCTCTCTTCACAGGGTGTACCAGAAATCAGTTTGCGCGGTCCCCCTTCGCTCAACCCGGGGGGGGGGTGGTCAGGCGATGTGGAGAGGCGACGGCGGTAGAACACGCAACAGGGATCGCGACATTATCAAAGTATTCGCAAATATGCACGCATGTTGAATTTCTCACTCCTTTTTCATTCATTTCACAGATTGTAATTAATCTGCTTGCGAAGCTCTTCAAAACTTCATTTTTGCGGAAATTGTGGAAATTTTGTGAATTTGTGGAAATGAAAAGCTCGCGCTGCGCGGTCCCCCTGATTTTGCTTGCGCACTGCGCGGTCCCCCCGGAACTTAGGGTGTACCTGATACACCCTCAGTACACTCCTTGCGCATGTATGCAATATATTCTATAAATAAAAACAATCACAACTCCATTTGTTCCTAAAGGTAGTAAGCCATAACAACTAGGAAAATGCAAAGCAAAACTCAGACTCTGTAAACCTTGTTTTGCCGATGATTTGATTTTCCTTTGATAATTTGGCCCATGTCAAGATAAAAGTCACTTTTTGATGCGTTCTGATCTACCACTTGATTTTCTTGAAGCTTTTATTTTCATGGGGGTTCTTGGGGTTCTGGGGGTTCTTAATTTTTTGTAGAGATTTGATCTATAACTATGTTTAGTTTCATTTTTGATGGGGGTTCTGGGGGTTCTTGGGCGTTCTTAACTTTTCGAAGAGATTTGATCCGTGACTACATATATTTTGTTTCAAATTTTTGATGGGGGTTCATGGGGTTCTAGGGGTTCTGAAATTTTTTTCAGGAGATTTGATCCTCTACTGCCTAGTCTTAAATGTTTGCTGGAAGTTCTGAGGGTTCAGGAGTCCGAGTGTACCGAAAAGTGTGCGCGATGTCTGGGCTTAAATTAAGGACGAACTTGTTGCTCTTGTCGTCAGCTTTCGATTGATACCCATATTGTGGATATTGGATGTTTCATACACAGTATTTTCAGTCTAAGTTTATGAGAAAAGCCAGGAGGACCCTCCCCCAGTACACCCCGGTTATATGCTACAAATTTGATGACTGAGATACATAT
>JASAND010023485.1:0-36354 GCA_030248195.1 Trissonchulus latispiculum | reverse complement strand
CGATTTTCGGTCAAAAATGGAAGTTTTCAAAAGTGGTCAAATTTGGTACCAAATGAAAGCCCTAAGCGAGCTGAGCAACTTTTGTCATAGAACTGCATGCTCAAAGGGGCTGTAGAGTGCTGTGGTGGGGTGGGGTGGGGACTTAGGCGATTTTCGGTCAAAAAAGGAAGTTCTCTAAAGTGGTCAAATTTGGTACCAAATGAAAGCCCTAAGCGAGCTGAGCAACTTTTGTCATAGAACCGCATGCTCAAAGTGGCTGTAGAGTGCTGCGGTGGGGTGGGGTGGGGACTTAGGCGATTTTGAGTCAAAAATAAAAATTTTCAGAAGTGGTAAAATTTAGTATCAAATGAAAGCCCTAAGTGAGCTGAGCAACTTTTGACATGGAACCATCCACCAATATTTGCTGTGCCAAATAACGTCACGTGCCCATGAAACTTTTGTCTTTACTTCTTCAACCGGAATTTAAAGGATATATATACCTATTTATATTTATTATATGTTTAAAGGATATTTAAAGAATATATATATATACGATACAGCCAACACACACATATTATCCTCCTTTGTGCGGAGCATTTTTGTTACTTGTATATATATATATAATTACTATATCCTGTACCTTCCTTTATGGTTTGGTATATATGTTCCCCATGAAAAAGCTTTATGATTGTTTCAGCCTTGATGTCTATTCTCAGCAGACCACAGCAATTGGCTGCATTTTTGGCGGATTTCACCGGCATGAGAGTACGCGGGTTTTATTGGCCTTGTAAAGTTTTATATAAGGATAAGCCCCATATTTATGAGCTAAACGGTAATATATATGCGGCATCTGTAAACTTTAATTAACAAAAACTAATTAACGGTAAGGAGATGTGAGCTCCAGTGGCGCACCCAGCGTTTTCTGACAGGGGGGGGGCGGCAACAATGTTGAATTTTTTATAGTTATTTCTACACATGTTTTTGTGCTTTGAGAACAAGCATGTAGTAATTGGTGACATTGGCTGAGGTAGTTAAATAGAATTAATCATTCTCAGAAATGCGGAAGCAGGGGGTCTGGGGGGCGCAGCCCCCCAGAAGTTGAGAATTTTTTGCATTTTGGTCCTGAAAACAATTTTTTCTGACCACCTTTTGTTGTTTCAAAGGATCAAAATTGTCTTCTGGCTAGCGCCCTGGTTTCACCGGATACATAAGGTATATACGTACTATATAACTCAAACTAATAAAACTCTAAACAAAGCAAAGCAACGTAGGTATGATACGAAAAAGTGGGAAGAAGCGGGGGTCTGGGGGCGGCAGCCCCCAGCTACAAGCTAGAGCTCTTTTTTAAAAAAGCTTCACCTATTTGAAAATTTTTTGAGCCATGTTGTTGTTAGCAGTAGCAAAATTTGACTAAGCTTTTGTGTGTGCATTTTAAATTGTATTTTGTAAAAAAGCGTGCATATCAGGGGTTTTTAATAAATTTTTTGAAAAACGCACCTGCGTAAATTTAGCGTATATATATTTTTATTTTAGAATGCGTATTTTTAATTTCTACTGCGTAAAATTACAAAAATTATATAATTAGTATAAAGTTATAAACGCTTTTAGCTTCGATTTACTGCGTTTTTAAGTTTTTAAACATCGTTACAGACCTTAGCTTCATTTTACGTTGCATGCTCGTCGAACTGCGGTGTCAGAGTTCGAATAGCTGGCGAAAAAGTCGCACTAATGTGTCTTGATAAGTAAGGTGTCTCGGGCGCTGCCCCAAATAAGTAAAGAAAAATTGTAAATTTTATAAAATTATTTTCAAAAACTTTGAATTCTTTGCCTTGAGCAGTTTAATAGGTATATATAGGTAAGTGAATAGTTGGTTAGACATATATAATGTTGCCTTGACCAGATAATATTTTAGTTTACTATATGTTAAATCAAAATAAAACAAACAGTAACGCATACTATCATATACGCAAAAAAAAAAAAAAAAAATTGCGAAAATTTTTGTTTTTTCTGCTTTTTCTCCTTTCTGCTTCTTAATTTTTCTGACCTTCAGAAACCTGACAGGGGGCCCCTTGGGTGCGCCCCTGGTGAGCTCACATGTTAGGCTTTATGGTTTCACATGGGCAATATGGTGCTTAATTGAAATATCTTTGAGTCCTGGGACAGATTTCCTGAACAGGAATAACTTAAAAAGTATCTCCAACAAAATCGATACCCTAAAGGAATGTGTTGTGGGCAACACATTCTTGCAGTAGCGCTAGTTATTGGTTTGCCGCTTCTATATATTCCACAATTCTTCCCCCATTCTATCTCAATAATAATTATACCTCATTATGCGAGCTCATCCCAACGCAGCCCCACAAGTGCTCCCACAACCCCTAAAAAATAAAAATAAATTCCAAATACTAATTTATCATAAAACTCTCCATAATAAAAAATTAATTCAACCTAAAATCTGAAATTTATATACAAAAATCAAAAATCCAAAAACCCAAAACCCTTTAATTCCCCTTATCTCACTAGAGTCAACTAGTTGACACAGAAATTTGGCATGTAGGGTAGCACTCGATGGAAGACCACTCCGGGCACCTGGGTTCCATAGTGTCAGGCAATTAGCAATTACTCGATACGGTGATGCCTGAAATGGTCAAAATTGAAAGTGACGGAAACCCCCCAATATGGATATCATTCGAAAGCTCTCGTTGCGTAGGTAAAAAGTTGTAATACGGGTAAAGCGTCAAAATGTAGGAAAAATGAGCTACGGGGCTCCAAAGGGGTCAAAAATGGCCAGAAACGGTCAAAATGGGCCAAAATTGAAGATTGTCGGATACGGCTGATACTGGTGTCATTCGAAAGCTCTCGTTGCGTGGATAAAAAGTTGTAATAGGGCCAAAGCGTCAAAATATAGGAAAAATGAGTTACGTGGTTCCAAAGGGGTCAAAAATCGCCAGAAACGGTCAAAATGGGCCAAAATTAAAAGTTGTCGGAAACCCCCAATATGGATACCATTCGAAAGCTCTCGATGTGTGGATAAAAAGTTGCAATAGTGCCCACGCACCAAAATGTGGGAAAAATGAGATACGAGGCCGCAAAATGGTCAAAAATGACCAAAAACGGTCAAAATGGGTAAAAATTGAAAGTAACGGAAACTGCCTAATATTGGTATCATTCGAAAGCTCTCGTTACGTAGATAAAAAGTTGTAATAGAGCCAACGCACCAAAATGTGGGGAAAATGAGATACAGAGCCTCAAGGAGATCAAAAATGGCCAAAACCGGTCAAAATGGGTCAAAATTGAAAGTAACGGAAACCCAACAATATGGGTATCATTCGAAAGCTCAAAACGCGTCAAAATATAGGACAAATGAGTTATGGGACCCCGAATATTATAAATTCATTCTATAAACGGAAAAATGTCGGGCGGGAACCACTTGATGCCTTTTGACTTATTGGGTTCCCGCCCTTTTCCAAAGGGTTTGGAACCCTATGTTCTGGACATGTTTATTATTCTTATTATTATTGGGTTGTCGCATTTTTTTTAAAAAAAAGACAACCCTTTGATATGGCTAAGTTTCTTTATTTATTTATTTATTTATTTATTTATTTATTATTCCGGTCAACATTTGTGTCCCCCCCCCTTTTTCTCGAGATTGGCTGGACCGATCGGGCTGAAATTCTCACCATAGTTGGAGGGTGACCTGAAGTGCTCCCGTTTGTGGGGGCAGCCCGATATCTCCCGGATTCCGGGAATGGCGGCTCCCGGAATTTTAAAAATGGTAAGGGGGGGACCAAGGGAAACGTAAAAATTTTTTGTCTCCGATTTTGCTTAAAAGTTGGTCATAGGGTAATTCGACCTCGCTGATTTCGAAACTGAAATTGAAATTTTCGGAAAATTTACGGATTTCGAGATATTCGCCCCGGAAAATTCCGGATTTTGAAAAAGTTCTCCGAAAGTGGTCGATATGGGGCTCAAATGAAAGAGCTCGTCGAGCTGAACAAGTTTCCTGCTTGCGGGATCTTCCGGAAATGTGTCTAGCGAAAGTTATAGCCGAAAAACTGAAAATCCGGGAATTCACGGAAACCCGGATTTTGGACTTAAAAATTTTTTGTCTCCGATTTTGCTTAAAAGGTTGTCATAGGGTAAGTCGACCACGCTGATTTCGAAACTAAAATCGAAATTTCCGGAAAATTTACGGATTTCGATATATTCGATCCGGAAAATTCCGGATTTTGAAAAAATTCTCCGAAAGTGGTCGATATGGGGCTCAAATGAAAGAGCTCGTCGAGCTGAACAAGTTTCCTGCTTGCGGGATCTTCCGGAAATCCGCCTAGCGAAAGTTATAACCGAAAAACTAAAAATCCGGTAATTCCCGGAAGACCCGAATTTTAAAAATTGTCTCAAAAGTAGTCGATATGGTACTCATCTGAAAGCCCTCAACGAGTAGGAAAAAATTTGTAATAGAACCAAGTTTTGAAAATGTACCAAAACTGAGTTTTGACACTTTAGATAAGAGGAAAATGGCTGCGACAACCCGTTGATGCCGGTAGGATTTATTATTGTGTTGCCCACTTTTCCAAAGGAAATGGCAACACCTTGTTATTGGTCTGTGCTTATTATTGGGTTGTCGCATTTTTTTTTTAAAAAAGACAACCCTTTGTTATGGGAAAGTTTCTTTATTTATTTATTTATTATATCGGTAAACAATCTTGTCCCCCCCCCTTTTTCTCGAGATTGGCTGGACCGATCGGGCTGAAATTTTCACCATAGTTGTAGGGTGACCTGAAGTGGTACCGGAAGTGGGGGTAGCCCGATATCTCCCGGATTCCGGGAATGGCGGCTCCCGGAATTTTTAAAAATGGTAAGGGGGGACCAAGGGAAACTTAAAAATTTTTTGTCTCCGATTTTGCTTAAAAGTTGGTCATAGGGTAAGTCGACCACGCTGATTTCGAAACTGAAATCGAAATTTCCGGAAAATTTACGGATTTCGAGATATTCGACCCGGAAAATTCCGGATTTTGAAAAATTTCTCCAAAAGTGGTCGATATGGTACTCAAATGAAAGAGCTCGCCGAGCTGAACAACTTTCCTTCTTGCGACATTTTCCGGAAATGCGTCTAGCGAAAGTTATAGCCGAAAAACTGAAAATCCGGGAATTCACGAAAACCCGGATTTTGGACTTAAAAATTTTTTGTCTCGGATTTTGCTTAAAAGTTGGTCATAAGGTAAATCGGTGGCGCTGATTTCGAATCTGAAATTGAAATTCCCGGAAAATTCACGGATTACGAGATATTCGGCCCGGAAAATTCCGGATTTTGAAAAATTTTTCCGAAAGTGGTCGATATGGTACTCAAATGAGAGAACTCCTCGAGCTGAGCAACTTTCCTTCTTGCGGCATTTTCCGGAAATGCGTCCAGCGAAAATTACGGCCGAAAAACTGAAAATCCGGGAATTCTCGGAAAAACCGGAATTTTAAAAATTGTCCTAAAAGTTGTCAAAATAGTACTTATTCGAAAGCTCTCAGCGAGTAGGGAAAAAGTTGTTATAGGGCCAAAGTCTGAAAATGTTCCAAAACTGAGTTTTAGACCGAGTCAATATAAGCACAGAGGAATAAGAGGATTATGGCTGCGACAACCCGTTGATGCCGGTAGGATTTATTATTGAGTTGTCGCATTTTTTTAAAAAAAAGACAACCCTTTGATATGGCTAAGTTTCTTTATTTATTTATTTATTATTCCGGTCAACATTTGTGTCCCCCCCCTTTTTCTCGAGATTGGCTGGACCGATCGGGCTGAAATTCTCACCATAGTTGTAGGGTGACCTGAAGTGCTCCCGTTTGTAAGGGCATCCCGATATCTCCCGGATTCCGGGAATGGCGAATCCCGGAATTTTAAAAATCGTAAGGGGGGACCAAGGGAAACGTAAAAATTTTTTGTCTCCGATTTTGCTTAAAAGTTGGTCATAGGGTAAGTCGACCACGCTGATTTCGAAACTGAAATCGAAATTTCCGGAAAATTTCCGGATTTCGAGATATTCGACCCGGAAAATTCCGGATTTTGAAAAATTTCTCCAAAAGTGGCCGATATGGTACTCAAATGAAAGAGCTCGCCGAGCTGAACAACTTTCCTTCTTGCGACATTTTCCGGAAATGCGTCTAGCGAAAGTTATAGCCGAAAAACTGAAAATCCGGGAATTCACGAAAACCCGGATTTTGGACTTAAAAATTTTTTGTCTCGGATTTTGCTTAAAAGTTGGTCATAGGGTAAATCGGTGGCGCTGATTTCGAATCTGAAATTGAAATTCCCGGAAAATTCACGGATTTCGAGATATTCGGCCCGGAAAATTCCGGATTTTGAAAAATTTTTCCGAAAGTGGTCGATATGGTACTCAAATGAAAGAACTCGTCGAGCTGAGCAACTTTCCTTCTTGCGGCATTTTCCGGAAATGCGTCCAGCGAAAATTACGGCCGAAAAACTGAAAATCCGGGAATTCTCGGAAAAACCGGAATTTTAAAAATTATCCTAAAAGTTGTCAAAATAGTACTTATTCGAAAGCTCTCAGCGAGTAGGGAAAAAGTTGTGATAGGGCCAAAGACTGAAAATGTTCCAAAACTGAGTTTTAGCCTGAGTCAATATAAGCACAGAGGAATAAGAGGACAATGCGCGACAACCCGTTGATGCCGGTAGGATTTATTATTATTATTGTCCACAATTTCGTGTCCCCCCCCTCTATCTCGAGATTGGAAAGGGGTAGAGAGGTGGTTGATACCTCATTTTGAAGGTCTTGACTTGAACTGCTCCCGGAAGCGCGGGGAGCCCCGGGGGAGCAGAGGTGCTCCCGGAGCAGCCCCGTGAGTAAAAATGAGTAAAATAAAAAAGTTGTCCAAATGAGCTAATTTTGGTATCATTCGAAAGCTCTCGGCGAGTAATGAAAAAGTTGTAATAGGGTCAAGGCCTGAAAATGCACTCATTTTGAGTTACGAGGCCGAAAATGGTCAAAAATGGCCAAAAACGGCCAAAACGGCCGTTTGAAGGGGTTTTCCGCCTTTATCTCGAGCTAGAGTCAACTAGTTGGCCTGAAATTTGGCATGTAGGGTGGCACCCGATGCGGTAAGACCCTCCGGGCACCTGGGTTCCATAGTGTCAGGCAATTAGCAATTACTCGATACGGTGTGCTGAAAATGGTCAAAAATTGAAAGTGACGGAAACCCCCCAATATGGGTATCATTCGAAAGCTCTCGTTGCGTAGATAAAAAGTTGTAATAGGGCCAAAGCATCCAAATGTAGGAAAAATGAGTTACGGGGCTCCAAAGGGGTCAAAAATGGCCAGAAACGGTCAAAATTGGCCAAAATTGAAAATTGTCGGATACGGCTGATACCGGTGTCATTCGAAAGCTCTCGTTGCGTGGATAAAAAGTTGTAATAGGGCCAAAGAGTCAAAATGTAGGAAAAATGAGTTACGGGGCTCCAAAGGGGTCTAAAATGGCCAGAACGGTCAAAATGGGCCAAGATTGAAAATTGTCGGATACGGCTGATACCGATGTCATTTGAAAGCTCTCGTTACGTAGGTAAAACGTTGTAATAGGGGTAAAGCGTCAAAATGTAGGAAAAATGAGTTAAGGGGCCGCTAATGTGCCAAAAATGACCAAAACGGTCAAAATGGGTCAAAATTGAAAGTTGTCCGATTGGGTTAATATGGGCATCATTTGAAAGCTCTTGTCTCTTAGATAAAAAGTTGTAATAGGCTCATCGCGTCAAAGTGTGAGAAAAAGGAGCTACGAGCCTTCGAATGGGACAAAAATCGCCAAATTGGTCAAAATGAGTGAAAATTGAACTTTGTCCAATCGATCTAGTAATGGTATAAATCGAAAGCTCTTGTTGAGCTGGGAAACTGCTATAATAGGCGCAAAGCATGAAACCGAATACTTTTCCAGGAAATGAGCCCTTTCTATAAACGGAAAAATGTCGGGCGGGAACCACTTGATGCCTTTTGACTTATTGGGTTGTCGCATTTTTTTTTAAAAAAGACAACCCTTTGATATGGCTAAGTTTCTTTATTTATTATTCCGGTCAACACTTTGTCCCCCCCTTTTTCTCGAGATTGGCTGGGCCGATCGGGCTGAAATTATCACCATAGTTGTAGGGTGACCTGAAGTGGTACCGGAAGTGGGGGCAGCCCGATACCTCCCGGATTCCGGGAATGGCGGCTCCCGGAATTTTTAAAATCGTAAGGGGGGACCAAGGCGATTCTAAAAAATGGTCGAAAATTTTTTGTCTCCGATTTCGTTCAAAAGTTGGTCATAGGGCAACTCGACCTCGTTGATTTCGAAACTGAAATAGAAATTTTCGGAAAATTTACGGATTTCAAGATATTCGCCCCGGAAAATTTCGGATTTTTAAAAATTTCTTTAAAAGTGGTCGATATGGTGCTCAAATGAAAGAGCTCGTCGAGCTGAACAACTTTCCTTCTTGCGACATTTTCCGGAAATGAGCCTAGCGAAAGTTATGCCCGAAAAACTGAAAATCCGGGAATTCACGAAAACCCGGATTTTGGACTTAAAAATTTTTTGTCTTAGATTTCACTCAAAAGTTGGTTATAGGGTAATTCGACCACGCTGATTTCGAAACTGGAATCGAAATTTCCGGAAAATTTACGGATTTCGCGATATTCGATCCGGAAAATTCCGGATTTTGAAAAATTTGCTCAAAACTAGTCAATATGGTACTCAAACGAAAGAGCTCGTCGCGCTGAGTAATTTTTATCATTACCGTATTTTCTGAAAATGTTTCTGGCGAAAGTTATGGCCGCAGATTGGAAAATCCGTAATTTCCGGAAAAACCGGAATTTTAAAAATTGTCCTAAAAGTTGTCAATATGGTACTTATTCGAAGGCTCTCAGCGAGTAGGGAAAAAGTTGTGATAGGGCCAAAGTCTGAAAATGTTCCAAAACTGAGTTTGAGCCCGAGCCAATATAAGCACAGAGGAATAAGAGGAAAATGCGCGACAACCCGTTGATGCCGGTAGGATTTATTGGTTTGCCGCTACTTCCGAAGGAAAAGGGCAAACCCTTATTCTCGTCGTGTTATTATTATTATTATTATTATTATTATTATTATTGGTTTGCCGCTACTTCCGAAGGAAAAGGGCAAACCCTTATTCTCGTCGTGTTATTATTATTCTTCTTCTTCTTGTCCCCCCCTATTAACTCAAGCTAGGCTCAACGCCCGGAGCTGAAATTTGGTGGGTATGTGGGGGTTGGTCCCAAACCTGGCCCATTTTAATTTCATCGCTCTAGACCCACCCAGTCGACCAGGGCAGGGAATTTAATTTTTTAAAATGGTTCTGGTTTAAAGGGGGGTTCTGGTTCTCTGGCAAGGCGATTCTCAAAAATGGTCGAAAACTTTTTCTCTCCGATTTGGTTGAAAAGCATGTCCTGGGGTAATTCGGGGACGTAGATTCCAAATCTGCAATCGAAGTTTTTCTAGCTTTTGTGAATCTCGAGATATGGCCAAAAGTTACACTGTTGGAGACCGCAAAAGTGAGCACACTGCCCAGAAACGCCTAATATCGGTGTTTTTTGAACTCATTAGTCAAGTTTAGCCCGGTGGATTTGCTAGGACACCCTTTAAAAAGAAGAGTAAAGTAACTTTCAGCAAAAGTTAGTACTTGAAAATTTCTTATCCCAACTGCCCTTTTATGGGCAACCATTTTCAGGTGAAGTCAAAATGGATAAAAACGTTTAATGTCCGATTTGGTTGAAAAGTCGGCCATAGGGTAATTCGGGACGCAGATTCCAAATCTGCAATCGAAATGTTTCTAGCTCCCGTGGATCTCGAGATATAGCCAAATGCTACGCTGTTGGAGTCCGCAAAAGTGAGCAAATTGTTTAGAAAAGCCTAATATCAGTGCTTTTTTCGAAGCCGGTAGTGAAGTTGAGCTGGTGGATTTGCTATGACTCCCTTTAAGACGGTGTATCAAGTAACATTTAGCGATATTTAGTGAAAAATTAGTTATCCCAACTGCCCTTTCAAGGGCAACCATTTCTAGAAAAGTTCCTTATCCCAACTACCCTTTCAGAGGCAACCATTTCCCGAAAATCGACGCTACAAAGTTTGCTGCCTACAGAAAGAAGCAGCGGCAAACCATTCATGCCAATTTAGCTTGTTATTATTCTTCTTCTTCTTCTTCTTGTCCCCCCCTATTAACTCAAGCTAGGCTCAACGCCCGGAGCTGAAATTTGGTGGGTATGTGGGGGTTGGTCCCAAACCTGGCCCATTTTAATTTCATCGCTCTAGACCCACCCAGTCGACCAGGACAGGGAATTTAAAATTTAAATTTTTAAAAATCGAAGGTGGTGGTTCTGGTTCTCTGTCAAGGCGATTCTCAAAAGCAGGTGGGTGTCCCCCCCTAGAACTCGAGATTGGGAAGGGGTACAGGGTTGGTTCATACCTCATTTTGAAGAGCGTGAAAAGAAGGTGTGCATCCGTGAATTTCATCACTCTATCTCCACCCAGTCGACCAGGGCAGGGAATTTAAAATATAAGTTTTTAAAAATCGAAAGTGGTGGTTCTGGTTCTCTGTCAAGGCGATTCTCAAAAATGGTCAAAAAACTTTTGTTTCCAAATTTGTTGAAATGACGGTCATAAGGTAATTCGGGGTCGCAGATTCCATATCTGCAATCGAAATTTTTGTAGGTTTTGAGAATCTCGAGATATGGCCAAAAGTTACACTGTTGGAGACCGCAAAAGTGAGCAAACTGCCCAGAAACCCGTAATATCTGTGTTTTTTGAACTCGTTAGTCAAGTTTAGCCGGTGGATTTGCTAGGACACCCTTTAAAAAGAAGTGTCAAGTAACTTGTGGCGATATTTAATCGAAAATTCCTTATCCCAACTGCCTTTTTATGGGCAACCATTTTCAGAGGAAGGTGTCAAAAATGGTCGAAAACTTTTTCTCTCCGATTTGGTCAAAAAGTTTGTCCTGGGGTAATTCGGGGACGTAGATTCCAAATCTGCAATCGAAGTTTTTCTAGCTTTTGTGAATCTCGAGATATGGCCAAAAGTTACACTGTTGGAGACCGCAGAACTGAGCAAACTGTAAAGAAACGCCTAATAGTTGTGTTTTTTGAACTCATTAGTCAAGTTTAGCCGGTGGATTTGCTAGGACACCCTTTAAAAAGAAGTGCAAAGTAACTTTCAGCGATATTTAGTAGAAAATTTCTTATCCCAACTGTCCTTTTATGGGCAACCATTTTCAGGTGAAGGTGTCAAAAATGGATAAAAACGTTTAATATCCGATTTGGTTGAAAAGTCGGCCATAGGGTAATTCGGGGACGCAGATTCGAAATCAGCAGTCTAAATGTTTCTAGCTCCCGTGGATCTCGAGATATGGCCAAATGCTACGCTGTTGGAGTCCGCTAAAGTGAGCAAATTGTTTAGAAAAGCCTAATATCAGTACTTTTTTCGAAGCCGGTAGTCAAGCTGAGCTGGTGGATTTGCTATGACTCCCTTTAAGAGGGTGTATCAAGTAACTTTTAGCAATATTTAGTGAAAATCTCTTATCCCAACTGCCCTTTCAAGGGCAACCATTTCTAGAAAAGTTCCTTATCCCAACTACCTTTTCAGAGGCAACCATTTCCCGAGAATCGACGCTACAAACTTAGCTGCCTGAAGAAAGAAGCGGCGGCAAACCATTCATGCCAGTTTAGCTTGTTATTGTGTTGCCCACCTTTCCAAAGGAAGAGGGCAACCATTACTATTGTCTGTTTATTGGGTTCCCGCCCTTTTCCAAAGGGTTTGGAACCCTATGTTCTGGACATGTTTATTATTATTATTCTTATTCTTATTCTTATTATTATTGTTCACATTTTCGTGTCCCCCCTTCTAACTCGAGATTGGGAAGGGGTAGAGAGGTGGTTGATACCTCATTTTGAAGGTCTTGACTTGAACTGCTCCCGGAAGCGCGGGGAGCCCCGGGGGAGCAGAGGTGCTCCCGGAGCACCCCCGTGAGTAAAAATGAGTAAAATAAAAAAGTTGTCCAAATGAGCTAATTTTGGTATCATTCGAAAGCTCTCGTCGAGCCATGAAAAAGTTGTAATTGGGTCAAGGCCTGAAAATGTACTCATTTTGAGTTATGAGGCGAAAAAGGGTCAAAAATGGCCAAAAACGGCCAAAACGGCCGTTTGAAGGGGTTTTCCGCCTTTATCACGAGCTAGAGTCAACTAGTTGGCCTGAAATTTGGCATGTATGGTGGCACCCGATGCGGAAAGACCCTCCGGGCACCTGGGTACCATAGTGTCACGCAATTCGCAAGTACTCGATACGGTGATGCTGCAAATGGTCAAAATTGAAAGTGAAGGAAACCCCCCAATATGGGTATCATTCGAAAGCTCTCGTTGCGTAGGTAAAAAGTTGTAATAGGGGTAAAGCGTCAAAATGTAGGAAAAATGAGTTACGGGCCGCAAATGTGCCAAAAATGACCAAAACCGGTCAAAATGGGTCAAAATTGAAAGTTGTCTGATTGGGTTAATATGGGCATCATTCGAAAGTTCTTGTTGCGTAGATAAAAGGTTGTAATAGGCTCATCGCGTCAAAGTGTGAGAAAACGGAGCTACGAGCCTTCGAATGGGGCAAAAATCGCCAAATTGGTCACAATGAGTGAAAATTGAACTTTGTGCAATCGAGCTAGTAGTGGTATAAATTGAAAGCTCTTGTTGAGCTGGGAAACTGCTATAATAGGCGCAAAGCATGAAACAGAATACTTTTCCAGGAAATGAGCCCTTTCTATAAACGGAAAAATGTCGGGCGGGAACCACTTGATGCCTTTTGACTTATTGGGTTCCCGCCCTTTTCCAAAGGGTTTGGAACCCTATGTTCTGGACATGTTTATTCTTAATATTATTATTATTGGGTTCCCGCCCTTTTCCAAAGGGTTTGGAACCCTATGTTCTGGACATGTTTATTATTATTATTATTATTATTCTTATTCTTATTATTATTATTCTTATTATTGTTCACATTTTCGTGTACCCCCCCTCTATCTCGAGATTGGAAAGGGGTAGAGAGGTGGTTGATACCTCATTTTGAAGGTCTTGACTTGAACTGCTCCCGGAAGCGCGGGGAGCCCCGGGGGAGCAGAGGTGCTCCCGGAGCACCCCCGTGAGTAAAAATGAGTAAAATAAAAAAGTTGTCCAAATGAGCTAATTTTGGTATCATTCGAAAGCTCTCGGCGAGTAATGAAAAAGTTGTAATAGGGTCAAGACCTGAAAATGTACCTATTTTGAGTTATGAGGCGAAAAAGGGTCAAAAATGGCCAAAAACGGCCAAAACGGCCGTTTGAAGGGGTTTTCCGCCTTTATCTCGAGCTAGAGTCAACTAGTTGGCCTGAAATTTGGCATGTGGGGTGGCACCCGATGGGGGAAGACCCTCCAGGCACCTGGGTTCCATAGGGTCAGGCAATTAGCAATTACTCGATACGGTGATGCTGCAAATGGTCAAAATTGAAAGTAACGGAAATCCCCCAATATGGATATCATTCGAAAGGTCTCGTTGCGTGGATAAAAAGTTGTAATAGGGACAAGGCGTCAAAGTGTAGGAAAAATGAGTTACGGGGCCTCAAAGGGGTCAAAAATGGCCAGAAACAGGTCAAAATGGGTCAAAATTGAAAATTGTCGGATCCGAGCGATACCGATGTCATTCGAAAGCTCTCGTTGAGTAGATAAAAAGTTGTGATAGGACCGAAGCTCCAAAATGTAGGACAAATGAGTTACGGAGCCCCAAAAGGGTCAAAAATAGTAAAAACCGTCAAAATGGGTCAAAATTGAAAATTGTCGGATCCGATTAATACTGGTGTCATTCGAAAGCTCTCGTTGCGTAGATAAAAAGTTGTAATAGACGCAAAATGCTAATCTCAATACTTTACCAGAAAATGAGCCCGTACTATAAACGGAAAAATGTCGGGCGGGAACCACTTGATGCCTTTTGACTTATTGGGTTGTCGCATTTTTTTAAAAAAAAGACAACCCTTTGATATGGCTAAGTTTCTTTATTTATTTATTTATTTATTTATTTATTATTCCGGTCAACATTTGTGTCCCCCCCCTTTTTCTCGAGATTGGCTGGACCGATCGGGCTGAAATTCTCACCATAGTTGTAGAGTGACCTGAAGTGCTCCCGTTTGTAAGGGCATCCCGATATCTCCCGGATTCCGGGAATGGCGGCTCCCGGAATTTTTAAAAATGGTAAGGGGGGACCAAGGGAAACGTAAAAATTTTTTGTCTCCGATTTCGCTCAAAAGTTGGTCATAGGGTAATTCGACCGCGCTGATTTCGAAACCGAAAACGAATTTTCCGGAAAATTTACGGATTTCGAGATATTCGCCCCGGAAAATATCGGAATTTGAAAATTTTCCCCAAAAGTGGTCGATATGGAGCTCAAATGAAAGAGCTCGTCGAGCTGGACAACTTTCCTTCTTGCGACATTTTCCGCAAATGCGTCCAGCGAAAGTTATAGCCGAAAAACTGAAAATCCCGGAATTCACGAAAACCCGGATTTTGGACTTAAAAATTTTTTGTCTCCGATTTTGCTCAAAAGTTGATCATAGGGTAATTCGACCACGCTGATTTCGAAACTGGAATCGAAATTTCCGGAAAGTTTACGGATTTCGAGATATTGGACCCGGAAAATTCCGGATTTTGGAAAACTTCTCCGAAAGTGGTCGACATGGTACTCAAATGAAAGAGCTCGTCGAGCTTAACAACTTTCCTTCTTGCGACATTTTCCGGAAATGCGTCCAGCGAAAGTTATGGCCGAAAAACCGAAAATCCGGGAATTCCCGGAAAAACCGAATTTCTAAGAATTGTCACAAAAGTAGACTCTATGGTACTCATTCGAAAGCTCTTAGCGAGTAGGAAAAATGTTGCAATAGCACCAAAGCCTGAAAATGTACCAAAACTGAGTTTTCGCCCTTTAGATAAGAGGAAAATGGCTGCGACAACCCGTTGATGCCGGTAGGATTTATTATTATTATTATTATTAGCAGGTGGGTGTCCCCCCCCTAGATCTCGAGATTGGGAAGGGGTACAGGGGTGGTTGATACCTCATTTTGAAGAGCTTGAAAAGAAGGTGTGCATGTGTGAATTTCATCGCTCTACCCCCACCCAGTCGACCAGGGCAGGGAATTTAATTTTTAAAAATCGTAAGGGGGGACCAAGGCGATTCTCAAAAATGGTCAAAAACTTTTTGTCTCCGATTTGGCTGAAAAGTCGGTTCTAGGGTAATTCGGGGACGCAGATTCCAAATCTGCAATCGAAATTTTTCTAGGGTTTGAGAATCTCGAGATATGGCCAAAAGTTACACTGTTGGAGACCGCAAAAGTGAGCAAACTGCCCAGAAACACCTAATATCTGTGTTTTTTGAACTCGTTAGTTAAGTTTAGCCGGTGGATTTGCTAGAACATGGTTTAGAAGGGTGTATCAAGTAAGTTTTAGCCATATTCAGTCGAAAATTCCTTATCCCAACTGCCCTTTTATGGGCAACCATGTTAAGCTAAAGGTGTCAAAAATGGTAAAAACGCTTTATCTCTGATTTGGTTGAAAAGTTGGTTCTAGGATAACCCGGGAACGCAGATTATGCCTTTTTAAGGGCAACCTTTTGTATGAAGCAAAATAAACAAGGTATGCTTGAAAAATGACTTATCCCAACTGCCTTTTTAAGGGCAACCATTTGCATGAAGCAGTATTAACAAAGTATACTGGAAAAATCGCGTATCCCAACTGTCTTCTTAAGGGCATCCATTTGTATGAAGTAGTATATATTCAAGGTATACTTGAAAAATCACTTATCCCAACTGCCTTTTTAAGGGCAACCATCTCTATGAAGCAGTATTAACAAAGTGGAATGGAAAAATCGCTTATCCCAACTGCCTTTTTAAGGGCAACCATTTGTATGAAGCAGTACTAACAAGGATATAATGGGAAAATCACTTATCCCAACTGCCTTTTTAAGGGCAACCATTTGTATGAAGTAGTGTTAACAAAGTGTAATGGGAAAATCGCTTATCCCAACTGCCTTTTTAAGGACAACCATTTTAGGATGAAGGTGTCGTCATTATTGTATTCGAATAAAACCAATCATATTGCAGAAGAACCCATTTCTTGAACGAGAGGCTATCGAAGTCTTAGGAAATAAAGCTCTGACCCAAATGGAATTTGCAGGTGGGCAACACACTCTCGCAGTCGCTTATTATTATTGTGTTGCCCACCTTTCCAAAGGAAGAGGGCAACCATTACTATTGTCTGTTTATTGTGTTGCCCACCTTTCCAAAGGAAGAGGGCAACCCTTTCTACTGTCTGTTTATTATTATTATTGGGTTGCCGCTTTTTCAACAAAAAGGCAACCCTTTAACTTGGGTATGTCCGTTATTTATTATTTATTTATTTCTTCTCCGGATTCTTGTCCCCCCCCTCTATCTCGAGATTGGAAAGGGGTAGAGAGGTGGTTGATACCTCATTTTGAAGGTCTTAACTTGAACTGCTCCCGGAAGCGCGGGGAGCCCCGGGGGAGCAGAGGTGCTCCCGGAGCACCCCCGTGAGTAAAAATGAGTAAAATAAAAAAGTTGTCCAAATGAGCTAATTTTGGAAACCATCCGAAAAGCTCTCGACGAGTAAAGAAAAAGTGGTAATTGGGTCAAGGCCTGAAAAATGCGACCCATTTTGAGTTATGAGGCGAAATATGGTAAAAATGGCCAAAAACGGCCAAAATCGGGCTCAAAATTGAAAGTTCTCAGATCGGACTAATATCGGTATCAATCGAAAGCTCTCATTGTGTAGATAAAATGTTGTAATAGGGTCAAAGCACCAAAATGTACAGAAAATGAGTTACGGGGCCTCAAAGGGGTCAAAAATGGCCAAAAACGGCCAAATTGGGTCAAAATTGGAAAATTGTCGGATTCGGTCGATATGGGTGTCATTCGAAAAGCTCTCGTTGAATAGATGAAACGTAGTAATAGGGTCAAAGCACCAAAATGTACAGAAAATGAGTTATGGGGCCTCAATAGGTTCTAGTAAAAAAAAAGGTAGGAAAAATGGACAAGGAGTTGAAAAGCTCCCGGCCAAAATTGGTCAACATTGAAAAATTGTCGATTGTTGTCGATACCGGTGTCAGTCGATTGCTCTCATTGAGTAGATAAAAAGTTGTAATAGGGCCCAAGCGTCAAAATGTAGGAAAATTTAGTTATGGGGCCTTAAAGGGTGAAAAATGAGCAAAAACGGTAAATAATATTTTTCAACTTTCGAGACTTTTTGTCTCGAGAGATTTTCAACTTTCGAGACTTCTTGAAACTATTTTGAGACATTTGATGAATTTGTCTAGAACATTTTTGCAGGCAAACATGCCAAATAAATACATGTTTCGAGATATTTTTCAAATATTTCTAGAAAGTTTTGATATATTTCGAGACAATTTCGATTTTCATTTTTGCAACTTTCGAGACATTTGGTGACAACTTTCGAGTCGTTTTTTCTCAACTTTCCGGAAACCTTCTACACTCGCGGTGGAGTTAAAGCTGACATACCCATTACGGGGCCTCAAAGGGGTGAAAATCAAAAATTTTGGAAAACCCACAAAATGGGTATCATTCGAAAGCTCTCTTTGAGTATATAAAAAGTTGTCATAGGGACAAGGGAAGTACTATCGTAGGATAATTGAAAACATCTCGTTTATAAGAGGAAAAATCACGGCGGCAACCTGTTCTTAATCACTTTGCTTGTTTATTTATTTATTTATTATTAGGTCAACATTTGTGTCCCCCCCTTTTCTCCGAGATTGGCTGGACCGATCGGGCTGAAATTCTCACCATAGTTGGAGGGTGACCTGAAGGGCTCCCCGTTTGTAAGGGCATCCCGATATCTACGTTTGGGAATGGCGGCTCCCGGAAATTTAAAAATCGCAGGGGGATAAGGAAACGTAAAAATTTTTTGTCTCGATTTTGCTTAAAGTTGGTCATAGGGGTAAGTCGACCACGCTGATTTCGAAAACTGAAATTGAAAATTTTCGGAAAATTTACGGATTTCAGAGATATTCGCCCCGGAAAATTTCCGGATTTTGAAAACTTTCTCCAAAAGTAGTCGATGATGGCACTCAAACGAAAGAGCGCGTCGAAAGCTGAACAACTTTCCTTCGGCGACATTTTCCTGAAAATGCGTCTAGCGAAAGTTATAGCCGAAAAACTGAAAATCCGGGAATTCACGAAAACCCGGATTTTGGAGCAAAAATTTTTTGTCCTTCGATTTTGCTTAAAAGTTGGTCATAGGGTAAGTCGACCAAGCTGATTTCGAAACTGAAATCCGAAATTTCCGGAAAATTTCCAGATTTCGAGAATATTCGACCCGGAAAATTCGGGATTTTGAAAAATTTCTCCAAAAGTGGTCGATATGGTACTTAAATGAAATAGCGCGCCGAGCTGAACAACTTTCCTTCTTGCAACATTTTCCGGAAATGCGTCTAGCCAAAGTTATAGCCGAAAAACTGCAAATCCAGGAATTCACGAAAACCGGATTTTGGACTTAAAAAATTTTTTGTCTCGGATTTTGCTTAAAAGTTGGTCATAGGGTAAGTCGGCGGTGCTGATTTTGAATCTGAAATTGAATTTCCGGAAAATTTACGGTTTCGAGATATTAGGCCCGGAAAATTCCGGATTTTGAAAAAATTTTCCGGAAAAGTGGTCGATATGGTTTTCAAATGAAAGGCTTGCGCAAGCTGAGCAACTTTCCTTCTTGCGACATTTTCCGGAAATGCGTCCAGCGAAAGTTACGGCCGAAAAACTGAAAATCCGGGAATTCCCGGAAAAACCGTAATTTTAAGATTGTCCTAAAAGTTGTCAATATGGTACTTATTCGTAAAGATCTCAGCGAGTAGGGAAAAAGTTGTGATGAGGCCAAAGTCTAAAACATGTTCCAAAACCGAGTTTGAGCCCGAGCCAATATAAGCACAGAGGAATAAGAAGGAAAATGCGCGACAATCCGGATTCGTCGCCGAATTCAGGATTTATTTATTTATTTATTTATTTATTATTCCGGTCAACGATTTGTGTCGCTCCCTCTTTCTCGAGAATTGGCTGGACCGATCGGGCTGAAATTCTCACCATAGATGCGGGGTGATTTCGAAGTGCTCCCGTTTGTAAGGACATCTCCGATATCTCCCGGATTCCGAGACCAGCGGCGGATCCCGGAATTTTTTAAAAATCGTAAGGTGGGGACCAACAGGAAACCGTAAAAATTTTTGCATCTCCGATTTTGCTTAAAAGTTGGTCATAGGGTAAGTCGACCACGCTGATTTCGAAACTGAAATCGAAATTTCCGGAAAATTTCCGGATTTCGAGATATTCGACCCGGAAAATTCCGGATTTTTGAAAAATTTCTCCAAAAGTCGTCGATATGGTACTCAAATGAAAGAGCTCGCCGAGCTGAACAACTTTCCTTCTTGCGACATTTTCCGGAAATGGAAATGTCCCTTACTTCGCGAAGCTCGCAAACTTCGCAAAAAATTAGCTTTGTTTTGAGCTATACTGTATACCGTTAACATGCACGTTTTCACCTGTGTTAATTGATTTAAAACCTGGTCTGCTTAAAATCACAATTGATTAGGTTCCAAGTATTTTCTGGAAAATTAATTATTTTTAGGTATGCAGGATTTTAACTACTTAGCTAGTAATTGTTTTGAAATCACTTTGGAGTTGAGTTGCAAGAAATTCCCACCAGCTGATACTTTGGAACAGTTCTGGAAGGACAACAAGAATGCTCTATTAAATTTCATGTGGCAGGTATATGTTAGCTTTATTCAGAAACATTTTCTTTGCCAAGCCCATGTTGTTATTTTGTCGGCAGATTTTATATAGAAAATTTATCTGAACTGAAGTAAAATAATATCAATAGGTAAAATGTAATGTTTTGTTGTAGACTCATATTGGAATTAAGGGTGTGGTCAAAAGCGCTGCCACGGGTCAACACATTCCTGATGCTGTAATCTGGGTTACTAACATTACTGATCCAGCCAAGCCTAATCTGATCCGACATCCGGTCACTTCTGGTAAGAAAGAACTGTTTATATTCTGTCTTTTCTAGCTTCGCAATGTTGTGTATCTTTGCTTGTATTCAATGCAGTTTTTCAAGTGTTTATGTTATTTTTTAAAATGCAGTTATCACCTATTGGCCGTAGACCTTTTAGGTGTAAAATACGTACTATAAGTAAGCATTTGAAATCCAGTTCAAACTAAATTCGCGTCCCTTAAACCATAGGTGGTGCAGTATATGTTTTGAAGGATGTATAAGATTACTGTAATACCAGTTATTCAGCCTACTGTGCAGGTGAAAGTGGAAAAAGTCTATAGAAATAGGTATATATTATATTTTGATAATTTTAAAACTATGATAAAGCGCGTATATTTTGAATTTTGACCTTTATTTTAATTTGAGTGCGTACGGGTGATTATTTTCGTCTCCTGGTTCCGGGTACCTACAATGTCACTGTCCAAGCTGAAGGCTACGCTCCGTCGTCTAAGAAGGTAACTGTGACCAATCCTATCCATTCAGAGGCACAGCGTGTGGACTTTGAGCTTCAGCCGGAAACTTCTAACGGCGGCTATCCAGTCGATGATAATGGTGTTGTTGTTTTGGCTGATGGCGAGAAAGCAGTACGTCTAATGTTTTGATACTAAACTGATTAGTCAAAAGCTCTTGTTTATAGACTGACTGGACCACCCTGTTTTACTGCCGTTATCAATTTCCTCTTTAATCCCTATCTCTGCTTTGAAATGGTTGGTTTCCTTGGTCAATAAATTAAGCCTAAAGTTGCTGTGAGTTGTTAGCATGGTCGTTGAGTGAGTTATATTTTCTTACCCAGGAAATTCGGTTATTTTTGTTGTTTAGTCCTAACGCTGGCTGCGGCCTGCAGCCTAACCTTAAAAGTACACCTAACAATATGTGCAGTCAACCACAACTATAGATTAATTTTTGTAGATCATCGTCAGTGTGGGTGGACCTATTAGTGTTTATCGTTCGCTGTTGAAAGCGACCTTTAGCACTGTCGGCTCTGTAACTCTGGCACACAGTGCTACATAATCGTCCACGGCAAGTTATTAAAGGGACAAGCATAAATTAATGACATACCTGTAGTGGAAGCAAAAATGTTATGAGGGAAGAGAAATAATTCGACCTCCCCCAAACCATGTCATCTCCCGACATCCGCGCACCCCCCCACCCGAATTGCAGTCTTCTCCATTTTGCCTATACTCATCCGGTTGAGCTGATGCATTTTTCAACAAATGGTGGTTTTCAATTGAAAAGTCATTCTTGCCTAAAATCTTGGCGTTTTATAGAAATGTTTTGGTTGCCATGCTAATTTTTGGTAATTTAATTTTTAAATAAAATTCGCCCGAAGGACAGAAGATTTCTAAAAGGGCTCTGAAGGCTCTGTTGGTTTATTAGTTTTTGTTCACCATTCAGTAGAATACTCAACTTTCTAATCCGACTTTTTAGTAACTAGGTCTCTTTGTGAGTAGTAGTTTCCCTAATTTTATCCTTTCTACGCATTTTATTGTTCTCCCACGCAAACTTACATTCTGCTTCTCGTAGCTGATAATTTTATTTTCTGGTCTTGTTTTGGTAGCAGACGGAATAATTACGTACGTAAGTAAGAGCACGCTTTTAGTAGAGTTGTTTTTATCATTTACCTCATGGCTCTCTGGAGTTGGTTGGTTTATTACGTATATACTTGCCTGAATAGTAGAGATCAAATAAAATGGGTTTCCAGTAGGCGTGGAGAGCTTACTTGGAAATTTCATTAATTAGATGCTGTCTCCTTTATGCTTAACTGCTTCATGCTAGTGACACATAAGAGCTGAGACTTATATACTTACGTATATCCCCGGTAACTCGAGAATATAATTTTTATGTTGATGACAGGTTGATGTCTGTAGGATCTTTGAATATAAAACTGCACAGAAGTTTCTGTAGCTAACAGCCTTACGTACTTGTTTTCTTTACTTAATTACCCTGGGCGCCCCCCCCCCCCCCATAAACACCCTTCTCCCCAAAATCGCCCCCCCCCCCCAAGAATGCAAGCTGCCCATTTTAGCCTATTTAAATACTAAATCCGCTTATTTTTGGCGATTACTATAAAAATAGTGCAATTTTTAGCATGTTTTTAGAAAAATTTTGAAAAATTTTTGCCCTCCCCCAAAATGACTCGCCCTCCCCCAGGGTCCCCAAAGAGCTCCGTCAAGAAAAATTGCCTAGAATAAGCCCAGTTGCCAAGAGTGTATATACACGTAGTGGTAAAACTGTGCCATTCGGTACTTCTGTTGTTCGAACAAAATTGTTGTTAACGCGCTGTTGACACTTCTGTCACCACAGAAATAGGACTTCTCTCCAAAATTTATACATATGTCATATACCTTGTTGGTCGAAATGGAGTACTCCCAATTATTCTCCGTTAAAGTTTGAAAACTTTTTGAGGTGCAAGAATAGGCTAGTCGCACTGTAGTTTTGGTGCGAATAGGTGGCTTATGAACAATGCATAACGTTAGTTTTCACAACAGAGAATTTCTTTATAATGGTATGCTTTTGCTTCTATTTACTTTTAAGCTTACAAAATAAATATTGGGAAACTTCTGAACTCGGAATTGCGTGAAATGTTTGTTCAGTATTTGCCAGATGTGTAATTTTATAGTTTTGACGTCAATTCCAAGCAAATGATCATAAGTCCGATGTTATAACATTTCAGTGGGTTTCACATATATATAATTCGCGAGTATATGTGCCTATTGATTCAGCGTGTATGGCCGCCTCCTCACAAAACCTATTTCATATATTTATGCTAGCTAACTCATGCCATGAAGGACTGTGCACCAAGAACAGTTTTGCCTCGAAAGTCTAAAGAGGCCAGCCGATGTTGGTATCTTTAGATACAAGTCACAAAATTAAAAGATTCGAAAAACGTTTAGAAAATGAGAACGGGCCTGAATTCATTTTGTTCACCGCGTTAGAGCACTAACTTTGGGGAGGGGGGAATCCCGAGCAATTATGTGGTGTTAGTAAACAGAAACAATTTTTATTACATCCACGTGACTCACTCATTGCTGCCCAGCCCATTACGCCGCGTCCACATACAACAATGTACTACATCTGACAGGGCAATGCTGGTGCGCGCAAGCGGCAAGATCACGTCAGGTTTAGTAGACAAACAGTTAGGATGACGCCAGTGTTTGGTAGGCCACGGGGAAAGTACGTACGTACGTATCCAGGGGCGCACCCAAGGTGGGGGGCCCCCGTCAAGTTTCGAAGGTCAGAAAAATTAAGAAGCAGAAATGAGAAAAAGCAGAAAAAACAAAATTTTCTCGCTTTCGACTCCAATTTAACCATTCTTTGTGTGTTCTGAGGGCAGGAACTGGTATGAACTTAGAAGTTGTTGTCTCTGTAGCAGTGGCTTTATTGCTGAAGTAATGCCATGTTGGCTTGTTTTGTTAGTTAGTGTAGTCTTGGTTCTGAACCTGCATTTTGTTTCAGTTAATTTAAGAGGTTGATTATGTATTTTTGTGCCAGTTTGTTTTCAGTTTTCCGGCTCAGATTAACTTTGTTGAAATTAGCCCTGCTTTATTTGTTTTTTTCAGATTCCTGATGAGGATGAACTGAATGAAGAGCAGCTGCGCGAAATCATGGAACAGCTTAGAGTTTGAAATATGTAATCACCTAGGAGACGTCGCCCTACTTATCGTCTGCATTTTGTCAGCATTTCCATGGGGGTTGGAAGGGATCCAATGTAAACGTATTTTTATCTCACTTGTATGTGCGTGAACAATAGTATAATTATGTGAGTTTTATCTCTTGTAATTTCGCTTTTTAAGCTTCTTGATAGAGTCTAGGCAATGTTTCTATCACGGGCAGCTAACTAATCGGTTGTTGGTTGGGTTAAAATTTGATCAATCTCAGATCATAATTTCGCGATTCTTTCCGGATTTTTTCTTCCATCAATATGGAGCAACTTTTTACCGATATGGTGTACTGTAGCCGCAGTTTATTAGCTAAGTTTTTCTTATTTGCGATTTGCGAATCTATTAGTATTTAGTAGTAGTAATGGAATTTTAGACTTTTATTTCTTGATATACTTATACCACAATACTGTCTTTCGTCCCACCTCTATTCTGTTTTATTGTCTGTGTTTTAATCAAAGCATAAATTTAGGCTTTAATCCATTCTGCTTTGCACTTATTATTCTAGTCTGTTGGTACTTATTTTTATGTTATTGTATTATCAAATAAATATATAATACTACTTCCATTTTTGCTGGACGTTATGCGTTTCAGAAATTGGATGTTTTAGAAATAGAAAATTCAAAATTTGGCTATAAATTGATGGTCGCTTCTTGATGCTTTGTACATACAGCGTCTTTTCAGTTTTATTGTGATGATCCCAGTATTGTAATAATCTAGTCTGTATGGCCCTATGTTGTGGTTTTTATGCATTGGAAATTGATGGATGGCTGTAGTACATATTTTAGTTTTATGTACTTATGTAGCAATTTTGTTTACTTTTTCTGAAATTCTGAAAACCGAAATTGTCAATTTACTCAGTTAAAATGTCCTTTATGATCAAGTCATCTACCTATTTATGTGCAAATAAACCACAATATTTGAGCAAACTGTGTCAACAGTTTTTGTGTATGTCTCAGCGTATAAGCCTGCTTTACTTGTCATTCCATATAAAAATGTTTAATTTTCTGCAACTGTATATATAATATGTTGGGATAGGGGACGTGCAAATATGAAACAAATATTTCTTGGTGTATACAATGTCGATGGGCTATATGATCAGCTTTGGTGACATATACTTATAATTTTGGCGACGGTGATTATATATTCAAACAGAGTAAAGATCTATTTTGGCATTTTGATATAGTCGTAGTTCCTAGGCCATTTACAACTGCTTGCTACATCGACGGAAGTCCTAATAGGCTAAAATTGCCTATCGTAGGCTTACACTGTGTATCAGGTTCATGTGCCTTTTCACATACAGCTTAGAAATTAAGCTGAATAAAAGTCGTCGTCTAAGATGTAACACTTACAGATGGAGTGTAGTTAAATGAGTTAAAGGGGTTTAGTCCTCTACTCGTTCCTGCAAATGTAAAGGCTCCCAGGAAATGTTCACCCTTCAGCAAGCTAATTTTAAATTGGTTCAGTTGATTGTAGTACGTTTATTCATGCTGTGGTAGAAGCTACAAAATGGAGGTGACTAAAACCAGGATCAGGATCCAATTCGGGATCTGCTTATAACTTCAGGATCGGTTTGTGACTTGAGGATCCGATTTAGGGATGGATCCTAAGTTCAGGATAGTTTGTCTAGAAACAGGATTAGCTTGTAACTTCAGGATCCGGCTGAGGCATGGATCCTGAATTCAAGATCGGGTGTCTAAAAGCAGGATCCTTTTCAGAATCGGTTTGTAAAACTTCAGAATCCGACTTAGAGGTGGATTCTAAGTTCAGGATCCGGCTTAGGGATGGATCCTGAATTCAGGATCGGTTATCTAAAACAGGACCCATTTCATCCACCGCTAAGCCCTATCCTGAGACGATCGTGAAAATGATCCTGATTTTGGACACCCAATCCTGAACTGAGGATCCTGAAGTTACAAGCCGATCCTGAAATGGATCCTGTTTTTAGACACCCGATCCTGAACTCAGGATCCTGAAGTTACAAGCTGATCCTGATTTAAGTTGCATAGATACTGATCCAGAACCTGATCCCGATCCTGGTTTTAGTCACCTCCAAAAAATAGGTGCTAGCTGTCAGCGTAATGGTACATAATTCTAGATTCTGAAAAAGTACACATTACGTGGTTTACTGTAGTAGCTTACACTGTCAAACGTGTAATACAAAAAGCATTATATAGTTATATTCAGTTACTGCACAACACTAGCTAAAACGTCATTCAAGCTATTAGCAAATATGGATAGTGGAGTGTAGCGGACTGATTGCGATTTAATTTTTGTTCTGACCTCCTTATCAGGAGTATGAAGCTGCACAAGAAATGTGACAGTCAAAATAGTAAAAAAAGTTTTATCTACGAACATTTTGTATTTGGCTAAGAAAATAGTCATACGGTATATCGAACTCTGTCGAGCAAAGCCATTATGTTTTTGGTGTCATCTCTCTAATTTCAAAAAGTAGGTATTCAGAATTTGAACCAGAACGTTTTCTATGTATATATGTATACGGACAGAGCATGCATATAATAGTGCTATGTCTAGCTTGACTAACTGTTCTCCTAGTGGATACTAGATAGGTGAAGCTTTACGAAAAATTAATCACCACCAGTCGATAATATTTCAGCAGACGACTGTACAGTTGGGGGCTTTCGTTCCATGTTACCATTCCTGGCAGTGAGTGAGTTTATTAATGTGAATGGTTTTAATCCGTGTCACTACTTAGACGAATTTGGGATGATATTGGTAATAGGAGTATCCCTCCTTTGACAGTTCCAAACTCCTATTGGCCTGCTCTTCCTTCTTAGTTTGCCAGAATGCAGGTCGTTGCCAGTAGCGTGACTGATTCCCATACTTGATGAAGTTTCGAAAGGTTGCAACCGGATCTCGGTCATTGTGGAGAAACGGTTTGGCATTTATGTTGTGCTGCAATCCCTTTGGTCGTCCGTAATGATTGACTCCATAGGCTGGCATCAGATCGAGTCCAGCAGTGTAGGAATTGAGATTTGAGTCTAGATAGGACACACTGTCGGCATCTTTTTCAGTATAGTGACCGTGAGAACGTTGACCGTAGAGGACATCGATGATTGGATCGGAGGCGAAGTTATAGTAGTTTCTCAAGTAGTGATGACGTTCGATGTAAGCAGGAGTGCTGGTGTAGGGTGACCTAGCTCGACTAGGAAAATAGACTGTGGTACGTGGACAGGATAATTCATAGCTAGATGATCGCATTAGGGGAAAATGAGGACTGAATGACATCAGTGTGCTTCGGGAACGTTCCAAGGAGTATGTCATGTCTGAAATATACAATGCTGATTGTAGAAGTAGAAGCTGTCAGATATTTCTAACTTTTATATATAAGTTACTCAACCAAGTATAAAATGAATGATTCGAAATTTAAGACTTCAGTATTACCAGGAATACAATAGAACTATGACTGCTGTCACTGACGTATATATTCATTTCAATCTAACAACAATATTCAATATTCAACAATATTCAATCTAAAATCTCCTCTCTTAAGCCCGGTTTATACTTGTCCGTTTGGCAGTTTGCCCGTTTGGGCGCTTGCGTAAGTAAGTGTTTAACAACACTGCTCAACGTTTCTTCAGCCCAGACGGACATCTCCATAAGGACAAACAGACAAAGTCATTTCAACTACATTTACGCGCAAACGGACAATCGCCCAAACTGACAAGTATAAACCGGTGTAACAGTAAATTATTACTCCCCGTAAATTATTACTCCCCAGTAATAATTTCCTAGGAAATTATTACTCCCCCAGTAATAATTTCCTAGGAAATTTTTACTCCCGCTAGGAAATTTTTACTCCCGCTAGGAAATTTTTACTCCCCCACCCTTAAATTTCTACTTTTCCAGTAATAATTTCCCTTTGAATTTTTACTCCCCCAGTAATATTTTTCCTTTGAATTTTTACTCACCCAATAATACTGCTATTAATACCTAGGTTGATTGATAAGTAGGGTACGATAAGTAGGATTGATTAAGTAGAAGAGTAATCGCTTGACAAATTTGGAAAAAGTAGGCAAAATAGAGGTTGCGCACACATTTCAGCTTATTTCTCTATAACGAAGAGTGATTTCACAATAAATAAAAAATCGCCCCAGCTATTTGAATGAGGTATCGAATGATATAACCAACGTCTCGCGAAAAAATTTACTTGAGTCTGCAAAAAATCTGGAAAATTATACTTCTTCTAAAATGTATTAAAAAATTTTTAGAGCGTAATGAGTGATACTTGTGCAAACTTTATGTGACCAAAGGGAATCACCACCTGAAAGTGGTGGTATATTGTTTTCCGTATTTTGGATGATTGCTTTCGCGAATGTTTTCCAAAATGTCTGAAACTTTCAAGGTGCACTACTTCGGTGGTTCGGAGCACTTTAGGAACACTTTCCGAGTCTTTGTCTGAAAACTTAAAAATTTTGGATTTCTGCCGAATAAGTCTTTAGGGTTGTTTGAAGTTAGCCAAAACCATATGCAATCGAAAGTGCTTGTCAAACTGTATAACTTTGCCCTTGGACCAATTTTTTTTATTTTTAACATTCCGAGACGTAAACGAGATTTAAGATTATTGAGGTCAAAAACCAGGGATTTCCAAATTTTCAGATTTTTGTCAATTGCTGCAGCATGTAACTACAACATTCGACAACGGTATACCCCAATTAAAACTGTCCAAAAGTACATATTTTGTGTAAAAATGAGCATGTTTACGCCAGTCTAGCTAAAGTTGTGACCGATTTCTTTCCGATTTTTCAAAAACTGCAATCACTTTGTTTTAAACAAGGATTTCTCTGAACTGCCTCAGTCAAACTGCAAACTATTTGACACAACCATTTTTCGCACTATTGCCGAGGGTAATTTTTCTTGGTTTTTGTAGAAACTTTCACAAAGCTGTGTAATTCTCATTTAAAGTGTCTATTTTTCCTTATTTTAGGGGAGTAAAAATTTCCTAAGGGGAGTAAAAATTTCCTAGGAAATTACTACTGGGGGAGTAAAAATTTACTAGGAAATCTTTATTGGGGAGTAATAATTTCCTAGGAATTTATTACTGGGGAGTAAAAATTTACGGGAGTAATAATTTCCGTGTACACCGGTCTTTAATAAGAACTAGAACTAAAGCAAAATCTTATGTGTAAGATAATATCTGGACTCGTGATAGAGTTTTCAGCTCAATATTTTACCCACATGAGTTGGTAGAATAAGGCACTCACTCACTCGCTTACTCTTGTTAATGCTGTACACTCGAAACTTAAGGGGGGTCACTTTGGTCAAAAATCGATAAGCTCATTTTCACACATAATATGCCCCCATATGTTCTCAAAAATAACTTAGAATATTAGCGTTCGAAATCAAATTGTGACAGAGTTATTCAGGTTCAAATCCGGAAAACTTAAAAATTCCGGTGATGAGCCCTGCAAGGTCAGGTGGAGACCAAACGCGACCGAAAACAGGGTTAACCGATACACCAAATTAAAGCCTTTACTAAGGTAATATTTAAGTGGCTCAAGGCCAGCTATCCAGGCGTTCATAATGCATGCTTGAGTGATGCACTGACCTAACCTTGCAGGACTGCCCAGTATAACTTTAGCTAGTTTTATCTTACACAGACAACATTTTAGACCCATGGTTCTATGAGAAAAGTTGCTCCTCGTTCCATTAGCTATCAATTGATACCTAATTTGTCTATATTTGGAAAAATTTTAAATTTGGCATTTTTCACCTATATGTATAAAGATCAAAGGTGCCGCCACAGCAGTCATATTCAATACTGACGCATTTGTTTTGGCCCACATTATGTGACAAACATGGATATATTAATTAACCTGCCAAGTTTGGTGATTTTTTTACCACATAATGAGTGAGAAATTATCAAAAGAATGTGAAAATTATGAAAAATGTCCATTTTTAGCAAAATTTGCTGTTGTTGTGGCAAGTTTTTTGAGCTAACTGTAGATGATAGAAACATGCGAGTACTTTCATAAGACATGGTTTTATGCGTAGAGTGCAGCTATCTATTGGCCGTTTCTGTAGCTTTTGCCAATCGTTCAGGACAAGCAAAAGAGTACCGTAGGTCCTGTTTTTCGTGGTCCAAAAATTTTTCTTTCCAAAGATTTTCCAAAATTCTGACTTTAAAAATTTGCCAAAAATCCAATACTCAACAAAATCGCTTGAGAGGAGATAGCTGCACTCTACAATATGTCCTTAATGTTTCTGAAAAGGTTTCAGAGCTCTGGCTCTTATACAGCGAAAAATTTTTCTGCCACAAAGTTTTTAGAGTAACTTTTTCATTTTCCTATGTTTAACACATGTCAAGGTCACCTTTGAGGGCCTGTGCAGAACGAAAGAAGCAATATTTCGCAAAACGCTCTCGTCTTATTTCGCGGACCCATGGGGACTACAAAATATGTGAAAATGAGCAACATCGGAGATGGTCGAAAAATCGGCAAAAAGTGACCCCCCCTTAAGCCCGAAATCTCGAGGGAGGGGAACTCAGCGCTTTAACTTTGAATTAATATTGTAAAACCACTTTCAACAGACAACAAGTTAATTTGAATAGCAAGGTCAAATCGCACGGTATCCAGTTAAACATCAATGTTTACGTGAACTCCGACAGGTTGTAAGTATACTTTATAGCACGAATCTGCGTGAATTCAGAGATTTATACGCGCATCGTGCGGGAAGCTCCGAGTGTGTGGCACGAGTACGCGACTACAAGCAAGAGCTGTGTGCAAGAAATGCAGATATTGTCCATATTTACTGTAAATATAGACCTGCTGCAGGTATAATAACATTATAACTAGTGTATCTTTGTGGAAGTTATCGATATATATAACAATCAACCTTCACGGTAGAAAGATTATATTATAGTTATTATATATAGTTATCAGAACTGGCTCTTTCGTATATATATAATTTTAAAATAGTGGTGAACGGGATATTTAATACCAATAAAACGGTAACGAAAAGCAATTTTCGTAGCGTATTTAACGGTACGTACCGTATAATACTGTACAACTTTTTCTGTGCCGTATTCAACGGTACGTCCCGTATTATATTGTACGGTTAGATTTTGTACCGTATTGGCAAAGTACTGAATACTGCTGTTAAATAATATTAAAACAAATAATACAAATTTTGCCGTTTTGCTACAAAAATAGCGCCTCAAGATGTCGCTTCCGACAAAACCGTATTTTTGCACTAAAAATTAATTTTTTTCTGTGCATACTACAACCAAAGCGCTGTTGCGGACGTTTGCATTTGGAGAATTCCCCAAGCAATAAATTTGCAAACATTTTCGGAAATATCTGTCGTATGCTATAAAATAATCATAGAATTATAAATTATTCAATTGCCACAATCTGCATGACTAAAAAATGTAGAAACTTTGCCCTTGCAATTCCTATTTCTATGCCACTCTGAACTTCTAATTATATTAATTCTATTAAGGTGGCGATTCCTTTTGGGCACATATTGTTGTTTGGCGGCGTAAATCAAGATGAAATGTGATGAAACTTTCCGAAATAAGTTCTTTTAGCGGTCTAACACCCTCCGCGCAATCCCGATTCAAAAATTCGAGATTTCCGGTCAGAGTGGTTTTTCCCAATTTCTGAACGTTTGGCAGCTGCTATACAGTTATGACTATATTCATTCGAAAGAGCTCATTGAGCTTCACATTTTTGCTTTTTAAAGTTAGTTTCTAGCGTTTTTCTACCGTGAGATATAGCCGAGTTTCTTGTTTAGGCGTCGAAAACTTGTCATTTTTGCAGAAATCAAATTATCCAACATTTCTTGAACTACGCAAGCCGCAAAATCAAACTAAGGGCGTCGATCTGAAGGTCTCACAGGGTCATATTATCCGACGCATGATCGTCTTCCAACTGCTATCCTGTAGGCTGTTATCATAAAAAATGTAGTTTTTGCAAAAACACGACCAATTTTTTTCCAAAGATTGTGGAGCATTCACCATGCAAGCTGGAGGGCTGCTACTGAACAAATCTGTTCTGCACAAACATACCCAGGGACGATTTTTTAGTTGCCCCGATTGCTGCTTTCCACCTAAAGTAATCGCTTGCCAAATTTGGAAAAAGTAGGCAAAATACAGGTTACGCACACATTTCAGCTTATTTCTCTACAACGAAGAGCGATTTCACAAAAACTAAAAAATCGTACCCAGCTATTTGGTGGAGGTATCGAATGATATAACCGATGTCTCGCGAAAAAATTAACTTGAGTCTGCAAAAATTCCGGAAAATTGTACTTCTTCTAAAATGTGTTAAAGATATTTTAGAAAAGCAACATTAGTTTCGTGGCATGCATTAAAAAGAGAAAATGTCAAGCTACATTTTGATATAAAAATGTCTTCTTAACTCTAAGTAATGAATGAGTATTAATGGTGTAAACTTTATGTGACCAAAGGGAATCACCACCTTAAATATTCTGAACATAAAAAGTGAAAATGCTTGAACTTAACTTTTGAAAGTCAACGTTTTTGCACAAAAATAACAAAAATACAAATACAAATGAAAGAACAAACGAAACTAAGATTGTCACTACAGCACCTTCGACCAGAAAAATTCGGGCCTGAGGTGGGGATCGAACCCTCAACCTTTGGCGATCTAGGCCAACGCTCTACCGATTGAGCCACCCAGGCACAATCGAACCAAGCTTAAGTTTGAATTCGTTCCCAAACTGTAGTGACACTTTAGAAGACGCTTTCGCGCCAGCCCACACAGTCTGATGGGAGCAAACCTCGACGGGCAAGACAAATGAAAGAGCAAACGAAACTAAGAACGAAACTAACAAATAAACACATAAATATTAAGGTTTTAAAAAATTTTAATTTTATAAGTGCTTAGATTTGAATGACATTCAAATATTTTCATGGTGGTCTTGTCGGAAGCGAAATCTCGAGAAGCTATTTTTGTAGCAAAACTGCAAAATTTGTATCATTTGTTTTTTTAAGGAACGAGGATGGAACTATTTCCTACATCTTCATCGCTTTATTCCCAAAAATAGCGTCTCAATTAGCTTCCAACAAAACCGTCTGAAAATATTTGAATGTCATTCAAATCTAAGCACTTATAAAATTAAAAAATTTTTTAAACCTTAACATGTATATATTTGTTTGTTTATTTGTATTTTCGTTATTTTCGTGTAAAAACGTTGACTTTCAAAAGTTAAGTTCAAGCATTTTCACTTTTATGTTCAGAATATTTAATTAATAGAATTTAATATTAATAGAATTTAGAAGTTCAGAATTTTATGTGGCATAGAAATAAGAATTGCAAGAGCAAAGTTTTTTCTTTTTAGTCTTGCAGATCAGATTCAAATATTTGCCAGTACGGTACAAAAACTAACCGTACAATATAATGCGGGACGTACCGTTTAATACGGTACAGAAAAAGTTGTACCGTATTATACTCAATTGGTTAAGTTTAGCAAATTTTTTGCACAGGTGTGCTTATCACCAAAATGTTTTGTCTACAATATTGCTGAAAATGTTAGCGGTTTTCGCAGTAGCACAACACAAATCTGAAGACCGTTGTTGTGCGAGGCTATGTACATATACAAACAGTTGAATGGAAAAGCTCTTTAGTTTTGTGTTTTGTTTTGATTTTAGTTAAAACAAAAATCACATATTGCAGTTTTTCACGCCTACGTGATAAATAATTGTACACTACAGCACGCGGTTATTGAAGGATGCTTCAGTTTATGGCTCAAAATAATAACTTCAACGTACCTCAACTTTGGAAATGTCCAACTGCAATGAAATTATAAAATTAAATTTACAGCTTCAAAAATTCAAGATGAAAGCTACATGTAGTTGTTGAAAAGTAAGGATGTTATATAATGGAGTGTTAAAGCATACAGCTTTTCCGATAGCGAACGTACGCACACTCGTATTTCAAAAGTTCGCACTAAAAGTAGTTGTCTTGGGTTCTTTCCTAAGTCCTCAAAAGATTGCAGCGGAAGCAAAAAAGCCGCGCTCGAAACAACCTAAACCGGAATTTGCACACTTTTGCAAACTCAGCAGTTTGTTAGGTAAGTAAACGCAGGCATAATTTCATTCCGCCAAACCAGTTTGTCGTTATAGAGTTAGCTAATGTAAGCTGAATTTGGGCAGAAAGATTTGAGCAGAAATCCATTTAAGCATAGCAATCATTAGCCTTAGCAGACTAACCTTCAATGCACTTACGGCAGGAATTTTTTATAACACTAATTTTTTATGCAGCTTTGCTGAATTTGACAGTCAACGAAAGTTGAACAAAACAACGCCATCTAACAATGCACATACACAACACAAGCTCACGAAAAGCTTTGGCTAGTAAAACATTTAACAACAAAATCTCGTTGAATTTATTTCCAGCAATTACGATTAGCTAGCATCACTTCATGTCTTTCATAATGTTGTTATGTGTAATGAAGTTGCTAGGATCCGGAGTCAAAAATCGCTCTGCTCTCCGGTCTAGTGTCAGAAGTCGCTCTGCACTTGATTACACGGAAGGTTAGCACGTCCACTTATGGAAGTAGACTTAGGCACCGGATCTCCGAAAGGTGGTGTTCCAAAATCAGAGATTCCCTGCAGCCAACCTTTGTAGGGGTCTTCTTTGTGAGTTCGTTTGTTGCACTGGATTCCAGCTGATCAGCAAGAGGGGTCAGCACTTGCGTTGATTTGATCGCTGGATTGACGATGAATCTTCTGATTCCTGACCAGAACTTACCTTGAGTAGTCCTGATCCGATCCTTTGGCTAACGCGCCTGGCTTTCAGAGACAATAGCGCCTCTCTGTTAAACTCTGAGACTCTAGGTCTGACACACCAATTATTTATTACCACTTGTACAGGTATGATGGGTACACTCTTGTAAGCACTATGACAATTGACAATACGATATGTGTTAATAACAGGGGTCGTTACAAACGGTGCAAAACAGATACAATTACAAATCAGTACAGTACACAATTTACTGTACCAGAGTTGCCAGTTACCGTCTTTTGGTTTATTATTAATATTATCCTAATTTAGGATAATATTGCCCAAGGTATAGGTTTGGTTAGGGACAAGGTTCAGTGGTACTTCTTCTTCTTCTCTTTATCACACTCTGTTTCTATTACACCAACTATTACACTGTCTCCAACACTCAGCTAACCAAGTACCTATGCGCTTTCTCGTGCGCCTATATGCTTGTGCTGTGCGACTCTTTATCCGTCCTTACACACGGATTATCAAACTACAAATCAGCAAACTACAAACAAACAATTGTTAACAGAGATAAACCTGGGGTCGGTCTATGGGTGAGTCCCCTGTCCGAACTAGGCAACTGTCCGAACCTAATTTGTTTGTAAGGTCGTTATAGAGACCACCGAACAGCCTGAAACTGCCAGTCTCCAATATGTTCGAAATGACGAGTAAGAGTAACTTGACGTTTTCAACAAAGCTGTGCTAACTCACTCTTCGTATGTAGAATTGAACCTGGACCTTACTGTTGTAAAGTTGGAAGTGTACCGACCAAACTTTACGAGTGGGAAACTGTGCACAAGGAGAACGTCGAACCTGGAGGAGATGTAGTTCCAGTCGACCTAACTAACCTCGCCAACAAACCTAAGTGAATCCTACCGAATGGAGTTTAACCACCGATGAGGAGCAAAGACTCAGATAGAAACCTACCCCAAGTTTGCTGAAAAGTACACGCTTAAATAAACTAACTACCTACCCAATAAATCCTCAGAAAAACCCTACTTACCGATTATACAATTCTAATACAAAAATCTAGGCTAAAATGACACCCTAAAATGGTCCAAAAGGAGACCACATTTACTGGAAAATTATGCTTGATATTGGGGCGAACCCCGAAAATTGCGTACAGAAATTTAGAGTAAGAAATACAGTGCAAGAAAGACAAATTATTCTGAACAATACACGGGCAAAGCACAAAAATAGAATTACACAACTTTCTCAACAAAATACAAGAACTACTAAGGAAGAACTAGAAAGAACTGACCTAGCTAGAAAAGAGAGAACTTAAACATTGGGAATAATTTTTAAGAGCATTCAAAATAATTTAAGAACAATAGATTGAAAACAATTAGAGACAAATTACTTAGGAAAAGTCTGGCTCGACAGGGTCAACCTGGAGCGACTAGAAGCCTAGAGGGGTAAACCCTTTAGACATATGAGACAACGTGTAAAGTAAGCACAGCAAATAGGAGCAGGGTAAAGCACAGCTAATAATAGGTCCAATAGAGAGAAGCATAAAAACACACGCGACCGCACAGTTTGAGAGAAGGACCTAAACTGAATAGCTTTTGAGAAGTCTAACAGAGAACTAGTTTTTGCCAGCGTGGAAGAATTTGATTGGTTAAAATTGAGACCAACTTTTAGAGAGAGAAAATGATGGAAATTTCTAGCGAAAGCAGACATACACACAGCGCCAGCTAGTACCTAGGCTGACTGACACATATATACGTATTTTCTACATAGGCGCACAAAACTCAAAAAGACTTTTACACATATATTTCAAAACAAGCTTTCAATACAAATTTCACACATTATAATTTACTTTCAAAATAACATTCTTAACACAATTTCAATCCAAAATACTTTCAAGC
>JASAND010023483.1:0-18924 GCA_030248195.1 Trissonchulus latispiculum | reverse complement strand
ACTTGGCCTTTGGCCACTGTAACTTGGGCTTTGCCCACTGTAACTTTCGGGCTTTACTCGCCCAGCAATTTTTCTATTTTTATGCTTATTAGGGAATTTCCCTGTAACATAGGGCACATCGCCCAATACAATGTCTCTTTAAATTTACGGTCCATCGTACCTTTTATTCTTAATTCTCCTCTTGCTTATGCTATAAAACTGTCAATTCTTAAATCGTACATATTTAGCAAGAGATAATTCTACGAATGTATGATTGGTAGGATTAGACTCATATGACTCTGGTTTCTACATTGTAGGAGCTGGCCCAACCAGTACATATTCCCATTTGATATAATTATATCAACCAAAAAGTACTGGATCTCTCTGATGATGAGCATATGGGTCCTAATCCCGCCCTGGTCTATTTTTGTAGACCACATTCAAACTTTCACACTTTCAATTGGTCAGGGCCTGAGGGATTAGGGCCGAAAGACTTTGACCAATTGTTAAGTTTTCATCGTCACTAAAATCCCAGATGTGCATTAGGCACTTAGATTGTATATGTCTGTAATGTTTGAGCTGTATCAAAATTCTTTTAGTTCATAAAATGCTTATAAAATTCACTTTTCACTTGAATTACTGTTCAACTTTGAAGTTATTTTAAGGATGTTTATTTTTCATTTTTGAAAATTTTTAAATTGTATGGTATTTTACTTAATGGTATTGTTACATCACATCACATTACATAAGATAGCACTTTCTGTTTTACTTATTTTTCACCAGGAATATGCATTTGTTTTGGCAAATTAAATTATGCTCAAGTATGTATACGATTGCATCGGGTGTTTCTGGATTCTATGAGACTCAGCTAAGTTCTTAATTGTTGTATTTTCCCTATGTTTATTCCCTCACTATGTATCCCTGTAACTTTGCTAACTTCGTTCTATTCTATTAATTAGAGCTTAGTTTTTCTAAATAGTTCACGGTAATTTTCGCAATTTTGACATTATGAAGAATAGCGCGGTCCCCATGATTTTGCTTGCGCACTGCGCGGTCCCCCCCCCCCCCGGAAATTAGGGTGTACCTGGTACACCCTCAGTGTACCCCTTGCGCATGTATGCCCATGGGGAACCTAAAACGTGGAGAGGATCAAAAGTGGTCTAAACTCGCCAAAAAGGCAGTAAAACTAGTCTGTTTTCTATAGATAGATACTGCCATAACTATGCTAAAAACTGCTTAAAAATTGAGTTTGAGCACCAAAATAGACGATTTTACGCCAAAAAATTCAGGCGAATCCGGAAAATCTTTTGAAAATATGAAAAAATATAAATATTTTTTGACCAAAAAACCTTAAAATTTAGCATTCTCTGGGCACTTTATAGTGTATGGGGGTAGCCCAAAAACGTAGGGGTGGGCGAGTAGGGGGAGAAGGGTCGAAGTTGGCCCCCCACAAAAAAATTCCAGTTAATATAGTTTATGTACAACTATGTAATCATTACCTCTGCGCAGGCTGCAATGCTTGCATGAACAGCGTTGTTCCACTTCTGGGTACATTACTCACATAGACGATGTTACAGGAAGGCGCAGTCAACCTTTTGCACATTTTCACAAAAGCCCAGTGAGGCATCCGTGCCAATCGAGTAGCGTTGTAGAACTGGCTCAGAGACATGAATGCACACTTCTTTGCGTCAAAGTCCCGCAACTCTTTGCGTGTGTAGACAAAGTAGACCCAATCTCTGGTAAAGCAATATAGAGTCCACCTCTTATCTTTTAGCAGTCTGAAAACATTCTGTTGTTACTAATAATCTAACATGCAGCACAATCATTTCAATGCATAAACAACAAAAAAATCAAAGGTGAGCTGAAACTTTGCTTCACCTGTACTTCCTGCCAGCCAAACATAGAAACAAAATGCCACAGAAAAAACATGAAGTTAAACAAATTTCACCCAACAATCATTCAAACTGGAGTGTTTTCGAACTTTGCAATGCACATCGAACTAAGTTGCGAACTTCAATCATTCAATTTGTTACGTATAGATAAGTAAAAAAATAACTACGCGTATACTTAGTCGGCGATACAAAATCTTCATGCCATGGAACAAAATCAACATCTCGGGCAGGATCAAAATCCAATGCTTTTGACTGCCATTCGATAGACATAATCTGACACGCAGTGTCATAGCGCTCGACACAGTGCTCTTTGGCTGATTCCACCTGGTCAAATATTCCATTCTTTTTCCAACTAAATGTATGAAGGCCCCATAGGAAGACTTTGCGTAGAAAACGATAGAGTAGGTAAAACACGAAGTTCATCACTAAAACACACAAATGGACACATAAATATAATAAGTGTCAAAATATGCTATTAAGTAAAGCATACGCACCGAAGCGCGAAATTTCTTGTCTTCCCCTTTATCTCTTATCTCTCTCGCTTAAGCTGCTGGTACCTTTTTGTAATGTGCAGTGCTTTTGTGGTGATTTTTTTAAAACGCTACAGCTTTCGCAATTTCTGGCTTTTCCTACCGGGGGGGGGGGTGTGCCCCCCCAGAAATCAGTTTCCCCACCCCAGACTTGGGTCGCCCCCCCAGGATTCGGACCTTCCCCCCAGAACTCTAAAGTGCTCGGAAAAATAGGCGTCTTTTGAGGGTAACTTCCGATAAATTTTCCTGTATTTCAATCTTAAATTCAGTTTTAAAATAGCTAATTCTTTAACACAGCAGCAAAAAGGGCTATTTTTTATGAATATCCCCCGCAATTCCCCAGACTTCCCCAGAGAAAGATTTGCCTAGGAAAAAGCCAGAATTTTGGGAATTAAAGAGCTTTATACATCGTTTTAAAGCTCATAATCAGCACATTAAGATGAGTTTACGAAGCTTGAAACATTAGCAAAAACAGCAAAAATGCTCTAACACAACGGGTAAATATAAAGTTTATAATCTGTATATACATTCACAGGAGCTTACGAAACTAGAAAGTTAGCAAAAAATAGCAAAAATGTTCTGACATACTGACATCTGACAGGCAGAATATAGACCAAACATTTTTGAATATGGATTTATCAAAACTGCAGAATAGGCCAAAAGTTCTTTTTGTTCATGATATGAAGGACATATGGGCCGAGATATATTTTTGGATTTGGCTCTGCATGTCTTAACGGTCGAGAAAATCGGCCATATGCATGGTAACACGAAATTTCGCAACTTCGCATTGAGTTTTCTTGCTACTCGTTAGAGAGATGAAACCGGGTCACCGGATCAGTAAGAGCCACTAAGTGGAACGGGTCACCGAGCCACTGCGTCAGCAGTTCTGACACAGTCGTGAGTTTGACCGGGTATTTTTTAGTTATGGAACTTTTTGCTGTTAATCCATATATATTTTAAAATTTTCACCAATTTTATAGCTTGAAAATTACAAAAATCACACATAAGTCAGCAAATCGGGCCATGTTCCACGTACGATGGACTGCCCCGCAGCCAATGCAGTTTGCCGCTTCTGCAACAAAAGGGGCCATTTTGCTGGGTTTATTTCTGGAAAAAATAAGCAGGGGGGAGTGGGGGGACGCCCCCCCACCAGGGGAGGGGGGGGGAGGTCGAAAAGTGGGGGGATAAAATGTTCCAAAAATGTTGTATAAATAGCCTGGTTCACATACACTGGTATAACTATGCTTAAAAGTGCTCAAAAATCAAGTTATCAAGTTTTACCACCAACAGAGGCGATTTTTGATCACAAATTTCCGGCGAGGCCATAAAATTTTTTTAAATTTTGACCAAAAAACCTAAAAATTTGGCAATTTTTGGGCACCTTAGGGTGAGTGGGGGGGAAGCCCAAAAAAGTGGTGGTGGGGCCGAGTGGGGGGAGGAGGTGCTCGAGTGGGGGGGAACCCAAAAAGTGGGGGCCCCCCCCCGCCCCCCCCCGTAAAATAAACCCAGTTTTGAAAGTGTTTGCCGTGCAAAATCGAGGAATACGGAAACCCCCGGAATCAAAAACCATAACTGTAGCTAACATTCAAACCCAACTTGCTCTCCACCCATCACCTTGACCGTCCTAATCACAACTGTGAACGGCCTAAAAGCCACGTTTACTGTATAGCTCAAAACAAAGTTAATTTTTTGCGAAGTTCGCAAACTCCGCGAACTTCGCGAAGCAAGAGACATTTCGCTAAATTCTTCAGAGAAGTCTAGTTTGGACTCAAGATTTGGTGTCTTCGCGTAGTTCGCTAAAGTTTTGCGAAGGTCGCATATTTTCGCGAAATTCGCCAAGATTTTAGCGATTTTCACGAGGATTTTAGCGAAGTTTAAAGGAATTTCGCTAAAATCTTCGCGAACTTCGCAAAAAGTTGGTGAACTTCCCTAAAATCTGCGCGAAATTGGCTAAACTTTTGGCGAATTTCTCGAAATTATGCGAACTTCCCTAAGCTTTTGCGAACTTCGCGAAGGCATCAAATCTTGAGTCTAAATTAAATTTTAAAATTTTTCTGCCAATTTTTGGTAGATATGGAGAAAACCCCTCGGATTAGCTAGCTAACGATTTCGCGAAGTTCGCTAACTTTTTCGCGAACTTCTCTGAATTTAGCGAAATGTCTCTTGCTTCGCGAAGTTCGCAGAGTTTGCGAACTTCGCGAAAAATTAACTTTGTTTTGAGCTATACTGTACTCTTGAACGAGACACTGGCGCCGAGGTTACAACACTAAGCAAGGATATTTTTGACAAACACTTTCCTAACCAGTCATTACAAAGATCAACCAAAGATCAATTATGATGGCAATCTAAATTCAAACGTTCAAGGTCAGTTCATTACTAACATCAGCGTCAGCGGAAACTCAACTAAAGAGACTATCTACGTCATCACACACTGTAAACCAGTTCTTGGGCGAGGTCCCATATGGAAGCTTCAGATATTAACACCTACTGCTAGACCAGCCAATCTTTACAACATCAACAACCCGTCTGAGATTTTTGATACATATCCGGATCTAATAAGTGGCACCCTAGCATCTTCCAAGTTTCAACACAAGAAAATTATTGCTCCCAATGCCAGACCAGTCCAATCACGACTCAGGGGAATCCCAATAACCCGTAAATAACTTGCAGAAAATGGTCACAGTTCCCAAGCCGGATGGATCTGTTAATCTGATGATCTGTAGAATCAAAACAGATCTTACCGGACTGAACAAGCATGTGATTCCGGATCGAATTCCCACACCGAAGCTGAGCGATATCCGCTGGAATGAGCAATGCCAGTGTTTTCAAATTTGGATCTGGAGAAAGCTTACTTCAGTATTCCACTACACCCGGAATCATGCCACTTAACAACTACTATTAACGCTCTTGGCTTATATCAGTATTGTCGCTTGCCCATGGACTTGAAATACTCCGTGTCGGTCTTTCAGCGTTGCATTCAACAAACACTGAACCACATTGTCGCCCTTACATTGATGACATCATAATTTATGGGGAAACCATGTAGGAGAATGATGAAAACCTCAAGAAAGTCCTTGAGGCACTTAAATAAAGACCATTTTGAAATCAACGCCAAGAAATGCTTATTCAGTCACAAAGCCGTCCCCTTTTTGGATAACAATTTCAGAAGATGGAGTGTCGGCCGACGCTAAAAGGATTGAGTCGCTACTCAATGCTCCGGCACCTACCAACCTTCAGGAGCTAAGACGCTTCTTAGAAATGGTGAACTGGTATCACGAATTTGTGCCTGGCTGAACAATTGGAACCACTACGGAAATTGACAAGCAAAGGCGTACAGTTCAACTGGAATGAAAAGTACTGTTTTGCCTTTGAATCAGTCAAAAGAAAGTTTCAAGTTTCACGAGTGTCACCTCGAATGATGACAACCGTGCGCCAGCTCCTCACACCAGTGATGGAACTTAGGCTTGACCCGGTGACCCGGTTGAGCCCTGACCCGGCGACCCGGTGACCCGGTTTTTCAGAAAATTCAGAAATCTGCAAAAAAATTTTGATTTTGCCTAAAAACGCTAAATTTTTGGCTTCCATGTTCCATCACCTGACGGAAAATAATAACTGTGACCTATGTTTGCTCTCGGTTTTTTGAAAAGTATATATTTATTAAGCATTTTCTAAAAGAATGCAGAAATGATTTGACAAAACCAATCTGCGAAATTTTGTAGGGTCTAATACTTTTACAAATTTGACCAAAAACACCTTTGACATCACCTTTGACCAAAAACACGGAGTACTTTAAAAATTTGGTTTTTATTTTGTATTGCGTAAATTGTTCACGTATATACCTTCAACATTTACCTTGGTTGCAAAAATATATATTAATCAACAAACCGTGTAGTTCTTCTAAGTAGATTAATATACAATGAAACTGATAAAGCTAAACAATATAATCTGTCAGAGACAGGCAGATTCAAATAACCTCAAGCTGCGAAAGTGCTCACTGCTCAAGACAAATATAAGAAAATACAAATAATATGCACATCAAACAGACATTTACGCTAAAATTTTTGCTTGGTAAGTCAGAATTTTCTAACGTTTGTGGTAAATTCAGAAAACCGGGTCAAGACCGGGTCGAAGCTCTTGACCCGGTGACCCGGTCCAAAAAGTGACCCGAACTGACCCGGTTCCATCTCTGCCTCACAAGCAGATACAATACACGGTCTCCTGTTACCTTCCCACATCAGTGGTACCAAGACTACATAGTATATAAGAGTATGACAGCAGTCATATTCTATGTATTATAAGCGTGACACATCCTCTGCACGCTAACGGCTGACCCTCTCCCAGCAAATTGGACCCTTCACTTCAAAGAATTTTGCGCCTGTTTGTCAAAACTCGAAGCAGACACGAAACTCGCGCACGTACTGGTTTTCGAGCATTAACACACAAGCATACAGCGAGTGGGCGTACCCCCGATTCGACTGGGTATTAATTTTCGGGGGGGGGGTCACTGGGGTCCAATGTGGGGGGTCAGCCGTTAGCGTGCAAAGGATGTCAAGCTGATAATACATAGAGTATGCCTGCTGTCATACTCTTATGTATTATGTACTCTTGGTGGTACCCATTGACCGACCAATTACGGATGGATAGCTGGGTTGGCTAGAGCCCACGGCGAACCGATACGTGCTTAGTCCCGTGCTCAAGAGGAATTTTGTGAAAGCCTTGTGGCAGCGGGAATTCGAACCTCGGACTATCGGATGGAAAGTCGAGTGCGGGGGCGCCCCAGTAGAGTAAACCCAGAATGTTGTTGCTTGTGCCCTTTCCGTTTTGCCATACTAAGTATCAGCAACGGAACGAAACGAATAGGGAATACAACAGAGAGTAAAGGGTTGTCTCTACGTAGAGAACGGCATTTATGTATTAACTCTGTTGAAACTTTAAAATCCAACCATTGAGACCGAGGCCAACGCCAGGGAATATTCAATGGACGGTGGAACTGACGCCCAGCTACCACTGTGTAACAGCTACGTCATTAACCACAAAAATTCAAGCATTCAGTTTATCTCAGCACGGATTGTTTAACCCTTAACATGTACCAACCTACACTAATAAATAATCATTTATTTCAACATAGAAACGTTAATAACAGTGTCATATAGAAGTATTTCTCGATTACAGTATAATACAAAACCAAAAATATTTCCAAATGAAATAACAAAGAACCAACTGAGGACAAGAATCAGGCAATGTAATAAAACTGCATGCCAGTGCACGTTAAAACCGGGTTAGCGGATATATACGTAAAGGCTCAACGCATCCCGTGTACAATTTCGCAGAAGCAAAACTCAAAGAAACACATTTCAGACTATGAATGAAATAGTTATCGCACAATGGCCTAAATTACATACAAAACTATACAGGTTATGAATGTGTCTCGATTTGTTCAAAATGTTTTTTGGCATTCTGAATGTTTATCTGAGTGACTGCAGAGGCTAAAACAAAAACAAATCAAAACAGATGAAAACACCCCTAAGTAAATTCTACTGCACACTACAGCTAAACATGTCTCCATTTAGCTAATCATAGTTGCACAATAATTTGGTATCTACGTCAAGAAAATGAAGTAAACGCTGGCCAGCAGGCGGATCCACGAAGGATACAAGGCATTAATCATAAAGAAATAATGAAAAACGCCTGCCTGCAGTCACTAAGGCCGAAGCCTTAGTCCGAACAGGAGAGAGCCAGTGGGCGCTGTGAGCGCTCTTACCCAGAGAGAACTAATCTCTGGAGCTCCTGCTTGGTTGTCCAAGAAGGACAGCCAGCTCAGCTCTATCTGTGCTGCAACCAGGGTTTTTTTGCGTCCAGATGTGCGTCTGGACGCAAAGTTTCTTATCTGGACGCAACGAAATTTTAACGGGACGCAAGCTAAACGCAACATTATTTCGAGAGAAAATTCACTTTTGTAAGAGTAAAAACTTTAAATGTTTCCAGTAACAATTTTTCCGTTTTTTCCAAAAATTTCTTCGAGTTCTGGGGGCTCCGCCCCCAGACCCCTGGCGTTTACCACTTTGTCGTGGAATGCCAAGGTGCAAGATCATGTCTCAATGTTATTATTGTTAAGTCGTTGTCCACCTGTATCCATAGATTTTTTTGAACTCGCAAATTTCACATCAATAAGTAAAACATTACAATGTGCATAACCGTGAACATTTGAGTTTTTAACACAATTTTGAAGAATAATAACTACACCACGCATACACGCTGCAATTTACGCAAAGAAAGAAATAGCATTTGATGCTTTAGTTAGATGTAACAGATACCAAATTAATTCTTTTCAACATTTTTATTACGGATTTATTCCTAATTGCAAAAAATCTCCAACATCTGGGGGGGGTCCGCCCCCCCCAGACCCCCGCTGCTCTTTTATTACGTATTTATTCCTAATTGCAAAAAATCTCCAACTTCTGGGGGCTCCGCCCCCCAGACCCCCCCCCCCCGCTGCTCTTTTACACTGATCTTTCGAGGAATCAGTAATTCTCAGAGTTTTGAAAATGGACTTTGTGTTTTCAAATTTACTACCTTTCTTCTTAGTGACTACCTTTCTTCTTAGTGATGTTAATTTAATAACTATTTCATTAATTTTTAATACCGTAATTAGTTTATCTATAACATTGAAACATCAGAATAATGTGTGTCAATACAATCGAAAATTACGCACAAAATGCGTTAGATGCTACAGACGCTAAATTAATCTTTTTAAACATTTCCATTACGGATTCAATCCGTAATTGCCAGAAAGTCTCCAACAACTGGGGGGCACCGCCCCCCAGACCCCCCGGTACTCACTTTCAATACTGTCTTCAGGGATCAGAAGTTCTCAGAGTTTTTGAAACTGAATGTATGTTTGATATTTACTACCTTTTTCTCAATGCTATTCCTAAATATTTCATTAATTTTTAATACTTTAATTAGTTTAACTATGTATGACATTGAAATATCGGAATAATGTGTGTCAATAATATTGAAAATTACTCAAGGTATTGCGTAAAAAATTCTTCAACTTCTGGGCGGCCCCCCAGACCCCCCGCCATGTACATTGCCCTCATCGCAGTTCTATAGGTACCTTTGTATTCCTTCATTAATGTTGAGCAGCATCAACTTTCTAAATAGTCTAAATAGTGTTACACTAAAGAAATTATCAAAAATTTTGTAAATAAATCAATTTTTTGCACAGAAAACACGATAAAACAAAAATTCTACCTGGACGCAAAATTTCTTAACCGGACACAACTTAAACTTAGCGGGACGCAAGGTTGACGCAAATCCAAAAACCAAAAAAACCCTGGCTGCAACATAGCCAGAGAAGGTTTTATCAAAACCTCTCTGACTGTGCTATGCACAGAAAGAGGACTGCAGTGGCCAGCGGATCTCCGTAGAGATACAAACAGCATTTACGTCAAGAAAATGAAGTAAACGCTGGCCAGCAGGCGGATCCACGAAGGATACAAGGCATTAATCATAAAGAAATAATGAAAAACGCCTGCCTATTATTTCTTTATGATTAATGTCTTGTATCCTTCGTGGATCCGCCTGCTGGCCAGCGTTTACTTCATTTTCTTGACGTAAATGCTGTTTGTATCTCTACGGAGATCCGCTGGCCACTGCAGTCCTCTTTCTGTGCATAGCACAGTCAGAGAGGTTTTGATAAAACCATCTCTGGCTATGTTGCAGCACAGATAGAGCCGAGCTGGCTGTCCTTCTTTCTTGGACAACCACGCAGGAGCTCCAGAGATTAGTTCTCTCTGGGTAAGAGCGCTCACAGCGCCCATTGGCTCTCTCCTGTTCGGACTAAGGCTTCGGCCTTAGTGACTGCAGGCAGGCGTTTTTCATTATTTCTTTATGAATAAGTTGGTATCTGTGAGAAAACCAGTCTTCACTGGCTATGAATCTACTCCGCTACAATACCAACAGTGGTATATATTAAAACATACGTATAGAAGAATCAGATAGAACCACCATCACATAAGTATTAGGAGTGAATTGATCAATCACAGCAACAAAGCTATCTCGTATTTCCATCATTTGAAACTGTGTTGCCAGTTTACTGTAAAACAAAAAGTATATACTAAATGTTTCCAGCGTTGGTAACAGGGCATTTTTTAGACCGTAAAGGAACCTTTAGCTTTTTGATCTTTAACTCACAATGAACTGCTTTTTGCAATAACTATCTGTAAAGCAGTGATTTACCCATGCTTAGGGTTGTTCCAATAGAAAAATTGCTGGGCCGGGCCCGGGCTTTAGCTCTCATCCGGGCCCGTCACCAGGCCGGAAAACCCAGAACCCCACCGCCAGACTTTCAAAACGAACTGTTTACAGCCCGTCAGCATCAGCGGTAGCCAAGTGGCCTTAAGGGGGGGTCGCTTTGGGTCAAAATCGATAGATACGAATTTCGCTCATTTTCACAAACAATATAGGCACATATGTTCTCAAAAACAAGACAAAACATTAGAGTTCCAAATCAAACTGTGGCAGAGATATACAGCTATAAAGTTGAAAAACTTGAAAATTTTGGTGATTTGCTCTCCAAGGTCATGTTGAGACAGAACGGCAGCGAAATTTGGGTCAACTAATATTGCAAATTAATTTTTTAGGTTGACTAATATTTTAATGCTAAAACAACTCCGGGATATCCAGCCAGTCGTTCACACTACATTCTTCAATTGTGAACTGAGCCTTTTTCCTGCTGCGCCTCAGCGCAGCAGGTCTCTTATGTTTGCTCGGCCCAGGCCCTCACACGCAGTTTACTTGATAAAGATGCATTTTTACATAATTGCGTGTGAGCAGTGCTTTAAGATAGGGCCAGTATACTTTGTATGTGAATTCTTGCTTTCTTTTCAAAGAATCAAAGTTTCTGATTCATGCAGTATTTACGCATATATATTCATCTCATAATGGCAATTCCAAAACCGGACAACTTATTCGTTTTATTTGGATTGATGACTCATAGTTGAACTTCGAATCGTTTATCAGCTCAGCAGAGATTTTAGACAAGACAGTTGCAGAAAAGAAAACCTAATAATATCTGTATTGAAACTTAATTCACAATATGAAATCAAATTCGTCAAATATAGTTTAACACTTACTTAATTATAATAGGAACAATTATTATCTATTCGTATTCAGACAATATTTTGCACGTTTTATATTTTGTAGTAAGCAAGTAAGTTCTCCGTTATAAATAATTTAGCTGCGCAGCAGGTTTACAGTTACGGAAAATGTCCATCCAGCGAAAACTTAACCTTTTGCATAAAATCTTGCTTGTTCATCTAAATTGTGACCTGAAAGTTTAACTTGCTCTAACTTTCAGATACTACATTTCTGACACATAGTTCTATTATAAAAGTTGTTCAGCTCGTCAGTAGCTATCGAATGATACCCAATTTGTCTATATTTTGGGAATTTCAAAAATTGACTTTTATGACCTATAAGAGATCAAAGGAGCCGACACGACAGAAAAGTTCTACCTTGAAGCATTTATCTTTACCATAATGTCCGGCAGGCATTGAGTTTTATGTGCCAATTTTGGTGACTTTCGAGTGGGTAACGAGTGAAAAATTATTAAAAGAACGTGAAAATTGAGAAAAACGATGATTTTTGGCAAAATTAGCAGATTTTGTGGCGAGTTTTTTGAGAGCACTACAAATGGTAGAAATTTGCAACTACTGTCATAAGAATTCTGTGTATGCGTAGAGTGAAACTATCTATAAGCGATTTCTGTAGCTTTTGCCAATCGTGCAGGAGAGGCGAAAATGTCTTGCTGGTCCTGTTTTTCGTGTTACAAAAATCATCAATTTTTCGAAATTTTGACTTTGAAAAATCGCTAAAAATCCGACACTCAACAGAATTGTTCCAGAAGGGTTATTCGCACTCTCTGGTATGTCCTTAACATGTACAACAAGGTTGCAGCGCTGTATCTTGCTTACAGCGAAAAATTTTTCTGCCACAAACTTTTTAACCTAGCTTTTTCATTTTCCTATGTTTAACACATGTTGAGGTCACCTTTGAAGGGCTCTACAGAACGATTGAAGCAATATTAGGCAAAACGCACCTGTCTTGTTTTGAGGACCCATTAGGACTACAAAATACGTGAAAATCAGCAAAATCGGAGATGGTCGAAAAATCGGCCAAAAAGCGACCCCCCCCCCCTTAAGTCCTTCAGGCACTCTTCAGGCACCCATGTCAGGTTCTATGGTGCCGGTGCTCATTTCCGGATACACAGCCCTTGAGCCAGGAGTGTCACCTCGAATGATGACTACAAGCGTGGAGCAGGCCAGCTCCTCAAAGCAGATGCCATACACGGTCTCCTGTTACCTTTCCTCATCAGTGGTACCCATTGACAGTCAACTTAAAATTGATAGCAGGGTTGGCTAGAGCCCACAGCGAACCGCTATGTGCTTAGTCCCTTCCTCAAGTGGATTTCTGAAAGAGGATTCGAACCTCGGACTCCAAGGTCGAACGCCTTACAACTCGGCCGTAACGGCACAAATAAAAACAAGAAATCCAAACTCACCTACAACTCAGTTTGAATTGCTTCACAATACTGCTGACCTTTTCAAATCTATGAATGTCTTTATGGCTATGTCTTTGACAATAGGCAATTACCTGTAAAAGAGATGTGGTAGATTACATTTTCGTATTTCATTTATTTCTATCACATTACAATTACATTTACTTTTATTCTATTATTATTACCTATTATTTCACTATTACTCATTATTTTATTACATTACTATTTACAAAAAGATAACTTCATAAGAAGAGAACTCAGGTAAACAACAACACGAGTAAAGCGAACAACAGCAATACGCCCAGACGGAAAAACAGAGAAACTGATAACTTCAATTATTGAGAAAGTGCTGCACGATAATCTACAATAAACATTAAGTGTACGCGTGAGTTTTCTCAACTCAACTCAAAATAACTCTTCACGCAACTTGAAAGGTTGCCGTGTTGACGCCTAGAACATTGGCAACGTTGCCTTGCAACCATGAATGTTGCAAAAGAATTTTCTGAACACGCAGAAGCCTAATCTCAGCTTATTTAGATTGTTCAGAAATGCGCAAATTGAATTTGTCGAATTTTGAAATTCTGTGGTCTCAGTTGCCTTTAGCAAGACCTTTACCATCCTGGCAGACTGTCCTGATAGTCATGAATTGGTATAGCGCGGCGGGAAAAACCCAAATTTTGGAATTTTGGCTGTAACTTTTTTATTAAGCGACAAATCGAAAATCTAACGATAACTACCATGAGGCCTTGCGAAGAGCTTTAAAATGAGCCATAAAACGTCTCTCTAGCACTTACCGTTGGTGAGTAATTTTCGACCAAACCGATGGAAAAAAACCCAATGCGGGAAAAAACCCATGGGCGGGAAAAAAACCCAGCCGAATTTTTTTGCTGCAAGCATGCCAGAACGGGTTTGACTATACCATTCGAAAGAGCGGGTCATTTATAGTATATCTGAATCATAAAATATCAATATTTTTGCTAAAAGTGATGTCAAACTGACTTTTCAAAATTTCGTATATTTAACACGCAAACATAGGCAATTTTTGGAAATTTGCCTAATTTCTGCAGTTTAAGCATCCTATCACATAGAAAACGTGTTTTTATTGCATATAAAGCCAAACCCGACCTATTTTAGTGAAAAATTAGCGGTTTTTGGCGAAATTTGAAAATTTGGCTTGAAATGGCACCATCTCAGATTTTGGCCACCTGGACCTCACATAGAAGGTCACACGTAGTTAAAATCTATACCAAATTAATCAGGAGACTCGACTGAGCTAAGCAATGCATGAATTTTTCCTTTGCTGCGAATGGTTAGAAAAAAATTTCATTTTGAAATTTGGTTTTTCCCCGCACATGGGTTTTTCCGCAGAGTCTAGGTCACCCCCAGGTCGCACCACAGGTACTAGAGCCAAATTGCATGCACCATCGTGAAGTTCGAGACATATCCTCTGTGAAACTGTAATCCGTTTTGGGCTAAGTCTTTTTAGGGTTCAGGGTGACCCCCCCCCAAAGTTCACCCTGCCTGACCCCCATGTTGGGACCAAAAATTCCAAAATTTTCAAAGTCCCAAAAAATTTGCTGAGAAGCAGCGAGAGCTACAATAATACACCCGCTAGGGTAGTTTTGGACGCTCTTTAAGATAGGCTATTAAAATCCGATCTAGCTCATATGGGTGACTCACACTGGCGATGGGTTTTTCCCGCATATCGGATTGGGTTTTTCCCGCAGCGCTATACTAATCGATAGTTTTCTCACTGATTTGAAGAAACAGCAATAGATATTTTTGTCTCTACTTGAAATGACAGCAAAATCCGAATTTATGAGAAAACTTCAAAAATTAAAAGCAAGATTTTTGCACTTTTTGGCCAAGATTTGAGGAGGCGGACACAGTGAAAATCATTGCAAATTGAATGGAAATTATTTATCTCTTCATCAAAAAAGAAACATTTCGCCTGTTCAGCAAACTTTTGGTGGTTGTCTTTACGATCTTTCGTGCAAAAAAGAACACAATTTCCTCGCTCAGCATTTTGTCAAGCCAGCCTTCAAGTATAAGGTAATAAGTAGGGTAATCAGTTTCTACCAGAAAAGTAGCCTTCTCAAACAGGAGCACTTCATCAGCTTCAATGATTGACGCAAACTGCTCGAGGCCATTTTCGAGTTCATTGACATTAGGAACTAATCTATACACAATGGAAGACCATGCCTAAAAATACATAAAGGATTTGTTAATCCATCGCACTCACACTGCATTTACTAAAACTGCAAATCTGCACATCTCTGGTATCACTAGGGTTGGTTTTTTCCGGAAAAAACCTTTTTTCCGGTTTTTTCCATTTTTTTCCGGTCACTCCACAATTACACAATGTGCTAAAAGTTGCGTTATTTCATGTTTTTGCATACACAGAAGCAGTTTTCACGATATTTAGTAGCCCCACAGGATAATGCAATTACACAAGCGCTTAGAAAGGTTCCAGTATTCCAGTATAATTGCCCGATTCCGTGGACAATTTCAGAATGTATCTGTAGTCGCCTGCTATGCTCCAACCAAAGTAGCCGACTTCCAAGAGAAGAACAATTTCTACCTTTGTCTGAGTAGCGTGATCCAAGACTGTCCTAAATCTGATGTGATGCTTGTCCTCGGTGACTTCAACGCTGAAGTCGGCACTGACAGATCAGGATGGGAACGGACCATCGGATGCTTCGGAAGTGGAGTCATGAACGACAACGAACTACGACTAGCCAGCTTCACTGCTAATTACCAACTGAAACTCATGAACACGTTTTTCCAGCACAAGCCGTGCCATAGGCTTACATGGTATAGCAATGCTGGAAACTCAACCAAGATGATTGACTATATTCTTGTGCGCCAACAATGGTCATCCTCTGTCCAAAATGTGCGAGTCCACCGCGGAACCAGCCTTCCCAGCGATCATTACTGGTGCTGGCTCGAGTCAAGCTTCGTCTAAGAGCCTCACACCAACGCTTCAGTTGCCAGAAGAAACTGAATATCGACCGCCTCATGGATATCGCCGTATCAAATCGATTCTCAGTCGAATTGACCAACAGGTTTAGTACACTAGCTGGCTCAGACGATCCAGATGAAGCTAGGGAAGGGATAGAAGGTGCCCTGAAGGAAACAGCGAAGCAGGTTATTGGCTTCAGAGGCCCGAAACCCAGAACAACCCCTTTAAGCGAAACTACCATCTCGCTCTAAGCAAAAACGCACTGCCGCTAACCCGTATCGACGGAAGGAGCTAACGAAGCAAGTACAGTAAGCAAGCAACGAGCCTCTCTGAAAGCCGATAAGGAACGCATGTGGAGAACGACAGCTGAGAACATGGAAAGAGCAGTGGCCACTGGTAACAGCAGAAAACTGTTCTCTTTGCTAAGAGATGCACATGCAACTGGTCGACGGCCAACAGTCAGCGAAAGCATTCTGGACGATGCTGGCCAACCAATTCGATCCAAATCTGAACGAGTAAAACAGTGGGCGAGCTACTACTCTCAACTGCTGAACCGGCCTAACCCGGCGACAGCAGATGCAGAACTCGACATGTTAGCTCACACCGCCATGGAGTCAGATGACATCCCTACCCATCCACCATCGCATGAAGAAATCCTTAAAGCTATCAGAGCTCTGAAGCGAGGCAAAGTAGCAGGGCCTGATGGTTTGCCCGCCGAGATCTCTGGGGTTTTTTTACTGGGGGGGGGGGTGGGGGAGGGGGCGCCCCCCCCCACTTTTTGGGTGCCCCCCCCCCACTCGACCTTCTCCCCACTTTTTTGGGCTCCCCCCCACTCACCCTAAGGTGCCCAGAAAATGCCAAATTTTTTAGGATTTTTGGTCAAAATTTTCAAAATTTTTCCGGATTCGCCGGAATTTTTTCGTCAAAAATGGTCTATTTTGGTGCTAAAACTCAATTTTTGAGCACTTTTAAGCTTAGTTATAGCAGTATATGTAGAAAACAGGCTTTTTATACTGTATTTTTGGCATTTTTAGCCCATTTTATTTCCCCCCCACTAGTGGGGGGGGGGCGTCCCCCCCACTTATTTTTGCCTAGAAAAACCCCAGAATCTACAAGGTTGCTGCCCCCGTAATAGTCCCTAAACTGGCGGAGATATTTGAGTTTATCTGGCGCAATCAGCAAACGCCCAAAAGGTGGCAAGAGACGATCCTCGTCCCCGTCTTTAAAAAGGGGAACTGGCGGCTGTGCAAAAGCTATTGTGGAATATCACTCCTCCCAGTTGCAGGAAAGACCCTATCAATTGTAATTCTTGAGAGGCTCAGCAACAAACTGGACTCGGAAACTAGAGAGAACCAGGCTGGCTTCCGCAAAGGCCGCGACACCATCGATCAAATCCTCGCGTTGCGCCAGGTACTTGAACGTCGACACCGGTATAATCAACCAACAATCGCTGCCTTCCTGGACTTTTCTGCTGCCTTTGACAGCATAGATCGAGCCTCCCTGTGGAAACTGTTAGCAGTCTGTGGTATTCCATCTTTGTATATCAATCTGATCAAAAACATGTACAACAACTCTACTACAAGGGTTCGCGTTTATGGCGACGTAAGTGACCCATTTGCTGTCACGACTGGCGTTAGGCAGGGAGATGTGCTGTCTCCTTTGCTATTTTTACGCGCCGTTGACAGAGCCATGTCCAAAAGTGTACAGCCTGAAGATGGTGTTGTGATCAGTGAAAATGACATATTGGCCGACTTGGAATATGCCGATAACATAGCAATTTTGGCGTCGAACGAACCTGCCATGCAGCAACTTATAGACCGAGTGATACAGCATAGCGATCCGATTGGCCTTAAGCTAAATGCGGGCAAATGTAAGTACATTTCCTCCGCCGCGCTCCAACAATGACTCTCAATCGGTCATGACATTATTGATAAAGTGGATGCCTTCCAGTACCTCGGCTGCCAGATCTCTCCAAACGGTGAACCCACGGCAGAAATAGACTGTAGAGTTGGGAGAGCACTCAGTATTTTCAACACCTTGTATAACTGTCTATGGCGCCGGCGGGAAATATCCGTTCGTACCAAGCTCCGCGTTTTCGATAGCATGGTTATGTCTGTACTGCTTTACGGGCTGGAAACAACACTCTTACGCAGCTGCGATATCCGAAAACTTGAAGTTTTCGAAAATGGATGCTTGCGTCGTATTCTTGGGCTAAGGCTGGCTGACCGTATCACTAATCTTGAACTCAGATCTCGTGCCAGGAATAGACCTCCATTGGAAGCACGTCTGAGGAAATATAGGCTGCGATGGCTTGGACATGTTGCCCGAATGGACCGGAGACGTCTCCCTTACCGGTGCTTCTTCTCGACCGCCCCTCCTACCTGGCGTGCCAGGCCAGGACGACAGCGGCAAACCTGGGAAAGGAATGTCCATGAAGATCTCAGAGGGCCAATGAGTCTGTATTCTCTTGGCCGATTCAACTGGATTGACACCATTACAACATTGGCAGCAGATCGAGCTCAGTGGAAAGAAATCACATCAGACGCAACAGCTAACCAAAGGCCACCGATGTCTTCGTGGCGAAGATGATGGTGATCAAGTAAAGTAAGTAGTATTGATTATAGGAATCAAATTTTTTCAGCGGGTGACGCTGTAAAGCAAAGGACAGGTATACCTTGGCGGCTCTACTAGACCTAGCTTGTGGTTTTCTTACGTAACGCGCTTCGTAAAGTAAACAATTTCAGATATTTTAACAGTTTTGGTTGAACACTCCATGGTTAGGTATGGAATTATTAACTCTACCTGAGATACGCAATCATTGTCACATTCCAAGGGAAAAACTTTTAATTCGAAAAATTATCTCAAATTCCTGAATATCGTAGTCTTACCCCATTAAACACTGTTTTTAATAGTTTCTTAATGTTCTAAGGTCACAAATTAACTTTCAGACCATGTCCCGAATATTTTTTCATTTTTTCCGATGCGTCGAAAAAACCCAAA
>JASAND010023482.1:0-10531 GCA_030248195.1 Trissonchulus latispiculum | reverse complement strand
ACTAACCAGAAAACCAAAACCCTTGAAACACACAGACAGTTTGCCCCTATTAGAGCCTAATATTTGGTAAAAAGCTGGGGTAGGCTAGGGGCTGTCAATTTTATTAGATCGAAAACGGCGCACGGTCACATTGCAACTTTTTACCAAATTTCAAACTTTGAGCTATTATAGCTGAAGAAGGAAGCAACGCTCGAAAACCGGAATACTTTTAATATTTAGCAGTAGTAACAATTAACATTTATGGCTGAAAGTTTCAGAATTGGTCAAACCGTTAATCCACCAGAGCTGAAAAAACCTTTTTGAAAAATCCCATTTTTTGAACTAAAATTTGTACTTTGGCGTCCTGCCAAAAACTGTGTATATGAGATATATTGTTGCCCACCCTAAACTTTTTTAATTTGATATGTTGGCTAACGTTGGGGGGAAAAGTAGGTCTCTCCGACGATGTCGTGCCAACCCGTTCGTAGCCCCCCCCCCTTAAAGGTGCATAAGATATGTATTAATTGACCACATACTAGCCTGGTGTTAAAAATGCTAATATACAATGATTACAAGCCTATGTTGTCAAGTTGCCTATAAGTTTGAGAAGCTTCCACAATTTTTGGTAGCAGATGGCGCCTTCCACGGGAGCTAATCCAGTTCAAGTTTTGGATCACTTCCAGTACCAGAGAGTTAGTTAAAAGCTTTTCGAGTCAAATTATTGAACCAAGAAATAGTTTGCCAATCAATAACAGCAGTACACTCAACCAGTCCTGAAGCCATTGTTTGGTATCTTTCGATTTTAGATCTGTGAAGATTTCTCAGAGGAAGGGGTATAAAATAACCGAGACAAGTGGCTCCCAAACATCATTTCTGAAGTTAGTCCTTCCTCTACGTAATAGCAAGAGTACCTAATGATAAGAGTGTGACAAGCGTCACATTCTATGCAATGAAGGCAAAAACTATGCGATGCGCGCTAACGGCTTACCCCCCCCACGAATTGACCCCTTCTCACACCGCCCCTATATGGGTACGTGGTCCAAACGGGGGTCGCTCACTGCTTTGCATAATTACACGCTGAAATTAACAGGGGCCCAATTTGGGGAGGGGGTGCAAGCGTGTATGCTTAACACATAGATGTAGAAAACATGCTAAGCGAGTGAGCGACCCCCGTTTGGAACTATGTACCCATATAGGGGCGGTGTGAGAGGGGGGTTCAATTCGTGGGGGGGGGGGGAAAGCCGTTAGCGCGCATCGCATAGTTATCGCCTTCATTGCATAGAGTGTGACGCTTGTCACACTCTTATCATTATGTACTCTTGGTAATAGCAAATCGCAAGGTTACATTTATTAAGCACGTAAATATATTACTCATACTAACCACATATATATTGTCTAACCTTTTCTTGTTCCTCAGTCATGTAAATTATGATTCATCTGGAAAACCTTTAATCTCGCGATTGAACCGATGTTACTATGATCAAGAGTACATAATAACTAAGAGTGCGACAAGCGTCAATCTCTTAGTTATTAGGCTTGGGGACATGATATGCACGATAACGGCTGACCCCCCCACAAATTAGACCCATCACTTCAAAGAAATTCGCACGCTATGCTTGTGTGCTGAAGCTCGCAACAGACGCACATTGAACCAGCTGAGTAGTTGTGCTTTCGAGCTTTAGAACGTAGGCATAGCATGCTAATTTCTTTGAAGTGATGTGTCTAATTTGTGGGGGGGTCAGCCGTTATCGTGCAGATCATGCCCACAAGCCTAATAACTAAGAGCTTGACGCTTGTCACACTCTTAGTTCTTATGTAGTCTTACTATGATACACTGCCATGACATAAAACATCCGCCATTGCACATGTTACCTAGAGTACATAATAACTAAGAGTGTGACAACGCACATTGAACCAACTGACTAGTGGTGTTTTCGAGCTTTAGAACGTAGGCCTAGCGTGCGAATTTCTAAGAAGTGATGGGTCTAATTTGTGAGGAGGGTCAGCCGTTATCGGGCAGATCATGTCCCCAAGGCTAATAACTAAGAGCTTGACGCTTGTCACACTGAGAGTTATTATGTACTCTAGATATTACGGATTGGCGGACTTGTCAACATTTCCATCGAATGTGCTACCTGCAATGCGCAATCAGCAACATTATTGGAACTCAGACATTTGTGTCGCGCAAATTGCTAAATTCTAGAAGGATTAGAAACAATCCGCGGAGTCTATTTTCCAGTTACACAATTGGTAAAATTCCAAAACAAGTAGCAAGTTTCTTTGGCAACATTCCATAGTGCCCAGCAACTCGCCAAATGCCTGGGAATTTGGCAGTTTAGCCAGAGTCAGAATGTTTTGATAGACGCACAAACGTGAAAAATAATCATTCTCAACTAACCGGAGCTTTTGCGGAGTAACATTATTGCTGTCCTCTGCAGGATTCTGCGGAGTGTCAACGAGAACCCGTCATCTTCACCATTTCTTGGAGTACTTTGTGAACTTCTTTCCGCTGACCAATAGCAACTTGACTCATCCTTCGGTTCAATGGGCGGCGGAAAAATAATCATTCTCAACTAACCGGAGCATTTGCAGGACTAGCATCACTACTGTCCTCTGCAGGGTCCAGCGGAGTGTCACCTGCACCAACATCATCTTCAGCATCTCTTGGAGTACTAATTGTGAACTTCTTTCCGCTGACCAATAGCAACTTGGCTCATCCTTCGGATCAATTGGCGGCGGAAAAATAATCATTCTCAACTAACCGGAGCATTTGCGGGCTAGCATTACTGCTGTCCTCTGCAGGGTCCGGCGGAGTGTCACCTGCACCAACATCATCTTCGGCATCTCTTGGAGTACTAATTGTGGACTTCTTTCCGCTGACCAATAACAACGTTGCTCATCCTTCGGTTCAATGGTCAACATCACTGAAACGACAAATCCATCTCAAATTATCATTGTTATCAGCTTCACCAGCCGATAGGTAAAGGGCAGAGACCGCAGACAGGTTCATAGGTCTACTAATAACAAAAAGATAAATAAAGATGATAAACAAAACAAAAGTACACTAGTTGTGGGCGAATCAAAATGGGCACAGCTTCACCGAACCTATATTCGCGGGTCGTAGCAAGAGTACATAATACATAAGAGTATGACAAGCGTCATACGCTATGTATTATGAGCTCGCTACATCCGATGCGCGCTATCGGCTTACCCCCCCCCCCCATAAATCAGACCCCCCTCACCCCGCCCTATACATGTACGGGGTCCAAACGGGGGATCGGGCTCGTGCTCGTATATTTTGTACACAGATGTGTAAATCATACAAGCTTAAACCCCATACACAAATTGGGGCCCCGTCAAGCTTAACACGTAAGTATACTAACATAGACCCCGATCCCCCGTTTGGACGCCGTACATGTATAGGGGCGGGGTCAAGGGGGGTCTGATTTATGGGGGGGGGGTCAGCCGATACCGCGCATCGGATGTAGCAGCCTTATAATACATAGAGTATGCCTGCTGTCATACTCTTATGTATTATGTACTCTTGGTTGTAGCAATTATATATATTATTTATAAAACAAACAAATTAATTCAAGACACAATTTTGAAATAAATAATTATCCTTATTTAACGAATTTAAAATTTAATATAGAAGATTAGCTGAAGCGGAGAAGCTGTCACTGGAACACCCCACTTTTGTGTGTCTTTTAACACATTCAATGGTCTGTCATAACGTAACTGTTATGATGTGCTGACTAACAGTGTTACAGCTCGTAGAGTATACTCAATGGAAGCTCTATCTAAATATTTTATATTACTTATGTTCTAACATGCAATACTAATAACATTCTACAGCAGAATGAGCCTATTGTAAGATCAAATCCATGAGACACCACACTAATGAAGTTTATACAGTTCTAATTAAAGGCGTAAGTATATTTATTTCTTAAATAGCATGAATCATTGACAGTTAAATCAAGTGCGCTTAAAGGTGCATAAGATATGTATTAATTGACCACATAATAGCCTGGTGTTAAAAATGCTAATATACAATGATTACAAGCCTATGTTGTCAAGTTGCCTATAAGTTTGAGAAGCTTCCACAATTTTTGGTAGCAGATGGCGCCTTCCACGGGAGCTAATCCAGTTCAAGTTTTGGATCACTTCCAGTACCAGAGAGTTAGTTAAAAGCTTTTCGAATCAAATTATTGAACGTAGAAATAGTTTGCCAATCAATAACAGCAGTACACTCAACCAGTCCTGAAGCCATTGTTTGGTATCTTTCGATTTTAGATCTGTGAAGATTTCTCAGAGGAAGGGGTATAAAATAGCCGAGACAAGTGGCTCCCCCGCATCATTTCTGAAATTAGTCCTTCCTCTACGTATAGCAAGAGTACATAATGATAAGAGTGTGACAAGCGTCACATTCTATGCAATGAAGGCAAAAACTATGCGATGCGCGCTAACGGTCCCCCCCCCACAAATTAACCCCTTCTCACACCGCCCCTATATGGGTACGTGGTCCAAACGGGGGTCGCTCACTGCTTTGCATAATTACACGCTGAAATTAACCGGGGCCCAACTTGGGGAGGGGGTGCAAGCGTGTATGCTTAACACATAGATGTAGAAAACATGCTAAGCGAGTGAGCGACCCCCGTTTGGAACTATGTACCCATATAGGGGCGGTGTGAGAGGGGGTCAATTCGTGGGGGGGGGTAAGCCGTTAGCGCGCATCGCATAGTTTTTGCCTTCATTGCATAGAATGTGACGCTTGTCACAGTCTTATCATCATGTACTCTTGCTATTACGTAGAGGAAGGACTAACTTCAGAAATGATGCGGGGGAGCCACTTGTCTCGGCTATTTTATAGCCCTTCCTCTGAAAAATCTTCACAGATATAAAATCGAAAGATACCAAACAATAGCTTCAGGACTGGGTTGAGTGTACTGCTGTTATTGATTGGCAAACTATTTCTTGGTTCAATAATTTGATTCGAAACGCTTTTAACTAACTCTCTGGTACTGGAAGTGATCCAAAACTTGAACTGGATTAGCTCTCGTGGAAGGCGCCATCTGCTACCAAAAATTGTGGAAGCTTCTCAAACTTATAGGCAACTTGACAACATAGGCTTGTAATCATTGTATATTAGCATTTTTAACACCAGGCTATTATGTGGTCAATTAATACATATATAAAATTGCCGAGACAAGTGGCTCCCTCGCATCATTTCTGAAGTTAGTCCTTCCTCTACGTAATAGCAAATCGCAACGTCACATTTATTAAGCAGGTAAATATATTACTCATACTAACCACATATATATTGTCTAACCTTTGCTTGTTCCTTTTTGGCTATATTGATAAAGTATGTATAAAAAGATTGTATGCTGTGTTTCCTTACTTCAGAAATAAAGGCGTTTGTTTTTTTGTTTGTTTGTTGGTTTCTTGTTTTGATATTTTCCGATCTTGTTTAAGATGCTTTCCAGACATTTTTCCGATTTTTTCCAGACATTTTTCCTATATTTTCACGATATTTTTCGGAAGTTTTTCAGAGTTCTTCCAGATATTTTTCCGATGTTTTCCCGTCATTTTTCCAAATTTCAACATTTTCTTCTGATTTTTTCGCCACCTGCATACGTCTCGCGCTGTATATATATATATATATATATATATATATATATATATATATATATATATATATATATATACATATATATACATATATATATATATATATACACATATATATATATATACACGTATATACGTATTATAGCGCGGCGCGGAGGGAAAAACCCATCGCCAGTTTGAGTCACCATATGAGCTTGATCGGATTTTAATAGCCTATCTTAAAAGAGCGTCCAGAGCTACGTACTCTAGGTTTGTATTATTGTAGCCCCGCTGCTTCTCAGAAAAAATCCCTGGAAAATACCCAAAGCAATGCATGGAAAACCCGTCCTTAACAATGAAATAAAAAAGCCAACGGCTTCATTTAACCAAACAACAAAGGAAAACATGTGCTACATACAGTTGCTTAAGGTGCTGGTTCAGGTATTTGCAGCAAATTTTGAAAGACTGTAATTTGCTGAAGGCTTAGAATTCAACGACAATTTCTATATCATTTTAAAGCTTAGGATGTGCTTGTTACAGCTATACCCCCCCCAGCATTCGGCCTTCAGAAATTTCAAAAAATGGTCAAAAATGCGAAATTTTCGGCAATTCAGCCCTTTTGTCTTCAAAATAAGAATTGTTTTTAAAGTTTTAGGCGTTTTTCGCCGTTTTAAAGATCTTAAGGCCAAAATTTGATAAAAAATGTTCAAAAAATGACCATTTTTCAGCCAAAATTAGCTAAGTTTTCGGGTCCAAAAATCGTTTGGGGTGGTTCAAGAGGGGGGGGCATAGTTTCATTGGAACTTTTGGTTGGGAGGGCAAACTTCGGAAATTTGGTGGTCGGCCCCCGAAATGTGATGGGGACAGGGAGTACCCCCCACGAACCGCCCCCCCAAATTCGGACCTTAGAAAATTCAAAGAATGGCCTAAAAACGCAAAAGTTTCTGTATTTTAACGCTTTTTTGTCAAAACAAGGCTTGTTTTTATCGTTTTACACGGTTTTAAACCAATTTTTAGCAAAAGTGGGAGGAGGGATAGTCCAAAAATCTGGGGGGGGGGGGGCAAAGTTGGTAGAAAATTTGCCAAACCCCCCCACCCAAGGTCTAGCTGAGAACTCTACAACATACCATCGTACTTGGCGTACTTAGAACTTTCTTTTATGCCCATTTGCATTTTTCTAGATTGTTCCGTTAGGCCGGTATAATGTGAAAGGTAGGGGGGAACCCAAATGGGGGAATAAACCCACCCTTCACAGGTGTTAAAAATTGTCGTAGCGCGATTCTGACACTTCCCGTGTAAAATTCAACTACTTTTAGTTAATATGGTTTAATTTATACTTATATTTATATTTAATATTTATGAGACCTGGTTTATGCAAAGCTTCAGGAAGGACAAAAACATGAAATACTTAATCGAAGTAATAAAGAAACAGTAGTAATTCCTTTTTCTAATAAATTAATGGATTTTTTAAATTCAAGAAAAATTCAAGAAAAAAATACCAATAAAGATAAAAGGGTATCGTCAACAGAACATAGTAAGAAATATGCAAATCTGATGGTATTGTACTCCTATGATGCCCCAATTTCCTGTTTCATATTTAATTACAGACAAGTTATCTCAGATACAGATATAAATGAAATAACATGGTAAGAAATATGCAAATCCGATGGTATTGTACTCCTATGATGCCCCAATTTCCAGTTTCATATTTAATTATAGGCAAGTTATCTCAGATATAGATATAAATGAATTTCTTTCTAATTCTAACTCGTGTGAATGTGCTAACCCAATTTATGTGATTCTAACCATGGGCATATCATAACAGGGAATTTAGATATTAATGAAAATACAGAGCTAAAAAGCTTATTTGAAAGAGGTCCTAAATATAGATTAGCCAAAAAGATAGATTTAGAAAGATGTGGTATTGATTTATCAAAATCGCTAAACGATTATGTAGATAGATATTGTGCTAAATATAATATTTCAAAAGAAGAATTAAATGAATGGAGATACTCTGTTCTTAATCCTTGCAAATTAGTACTCCGCGAAAAGATGTTAAAATTAAATAAGCGAAAACAGCATTTTTTAACTTTTTCAGATGAAATTTTGTCTAATACTGCAAATCAATATCTAAAAACTTTAAAAGATAAATTTGTAATTACTGTCATTGATAAAGCGGCACAGAATTTTAATTTCATATGTAAAACTTTTTATGTTAACCAACTTTTAAAAGAGATTGGGTATACTAGTCCGATGCCTCATTATCAATTAATTGATGCAACAGAAGATGATATTAAAAATGCATTAGAGATAAATATGGTTTAAATCTAAATGAAACTTTAGGTAGTATTCGTTTTCCTCGCATGAAATTTTCAAAACGGTGTCACTCATTAACGGCTGAATGAAATCAGCTCAAATTTGGCACAAATGCATAAATGAGCATAACGCAGGGGCAATTTTTTCAGTTTTTCGGTTTATGCAGTTTTGAGTATTTTATGAATAAAAAAGTCAATATTCGAAAACTTTGAAAGTCAATATCTCGCGGAATATACGATTTAAACAAAAACTAAAAAAATTGCCCCTGCGTACACGTCAAATAAACGTGCATGCAAAATTTGAGCGAGTTTGGTCGCAACATTTATGAGAAAATCAAATTGAAAAATTTCGCACTAATCGCTTCAGTTTTTCGCAAATATTATGCTTTTAATAAGTCGCATAGGGTATTTCATGAAATAATAAACAAATCCAACACAAAAGCAACGTGAAAGCCCTGTAGAATTCATTTCCGAACGATAGGTTTTTACATTTGCATTCGCTTTGAGAATGGTAAACGTAACTTTGTCATATATTCAACCGCCTGTAACTTTTGATTGCAACCACGTACAAGAGAGATATGCACATCGTTGTAATGGGCTTTTTATGCTCTTTAACCTAGTGCATACGACGTTGTCGTTTGCAGCTTTCATAAAATTTCAAAATTTTAAGCCATACTGGTAGCTAGCCAAGCACGTGGTCTCCGTTGCCGAAATTTTGTCAAAAAATGCCCCGCCAACCAAAGTAAGTTTAGTTCGGATTTCTTCAAAATTGAGCTATCGGTCTAAATTTTATATCTATAATCCCGATAATGCAAGCGCCACCTTAAATGCATTGTTCACAATACTTATTTTCGTGTTGGTAACTAGTTTTTCATCAAAAAATTGGCATACCCATGGAAACGGATTGTGCACCTTTCATTGTAAATCTTATTCTTTTTAACTGTGAATTTAATTATATGAAAAATGTTTTATACTCCAAAGATTGGAAATCTGCAAGCTTGTTATTAAATATTTTTCGTTACATGGATGATTTAACTGTGTTCAATGACAGAAATAAATTTGAAAGCATAATTTCAGACATGTATCCCATTTCCTTAACTTTAGTTCGTCAAAATGATAATCCTTTTTCAGCAGAGGTTCTTGATATTAACATTAAAACAGAAAAATTTAATTTTATAACTATAAAATTTCCTCATATTAACAGTAATTTTTCTACTGTACGTGCGTATATTATCTTTAAAAATGAATCAGACCGTTTGTGGAATTTATCCGAAAATGTTGACTTTTGGAAATATGCAGTTAATAATTTAATTCAAAAGTTATAAACAATTTTAAATCGAAAAAAGCTCGGAATACGTTTCACATACTCAAGTCATTTCATATTTAAAATTTAAAGCCAAAATTATTTTATAATGCAAAAGCTGCTATAATTGACTAAAATCATCTGTGTACTCACATTCACGTCACACATGGAACAGTGCATATCCGCCCAGTTTCCCCATGCCAGGTGCGCACCTGGTGAGGCTGGGCGGTGAGACGCATGGGGCTTTGAGCACTCATCTTAGGATATGTACTTTAATTCCATGGCACATATTTGTATCTGTGAATTGTAGCACATTTATGTAATTTGTGTAATGCATAATATTTCATATATACAGAACCAGAATCTGAGTTTAATTTTTGTCTTTTTGTGTTGGTTTATAATTATACCGGGTTCAACGGATATGATTTCAGTATACACTATGAAACTGTTGTCACTGGGGGTTAGCTTTATTCTAACCTTTAGTTTCTCTCTTTTTTTCCATGAACGTACAGTGGTTCGAACGGTGAGATTAGCTCCCACCTTCCCCTTTACGTTGGTGCTGATAGCACAAAATTATTCTTTAGTTTCTAACTTCTGTTTAAAACTATTTTGCCAACAACAAAAAGACTAAATTATTATATATATATTATATTATATATACTATATATTATATATATTATGTATTCTTTACTTTTTAAGAATGTGATGTTTGCTCCTTTACCCTTTATTGGGTCTATCACTACCCTTAAATGGGTCTATCACTGCCCTTAAGTGGGCAACTTTTCTTTCTTTTTGTTTATTTGTTTTTCTCTTTATTTTATTTTTACTTTTATATTGTCTATTACCATTATTATTATTTTTTGCATTCTATTTATTTTTGGATCAAAACTTTATTTTATGTTACGTACTTTTTATATTTATATTTATTGTTTTTTTAATTAATTTATTTATTTGTTGGTTTTTTATTTTTACCCTTAATGGGTCTATCACCGCCCTTAAGTGGGTTTATTATTTTTTACATTTACCTATTCTTTATTTTCTACCCTCTTTGGGTCTATCACTGCCCTTAAGTGGGCTTTTATATTTTTATATTTTTATATTTTTAATTATTATATTTATTTTACTTTTACCCTTAAATGGGTCTATCACTGTCCTTAAGTGGACTTGAGTCTCTTTCTCTCTCTATCAAAAATTTTTTATATTGAGTGTGGTTGACACTAAATAGTTTTGGTATATTTGATTACTCAATTTTCTTTTACTAATTATCGTAAGATTTTTGATTTCTTGAAAGTTAAATCTCGTATTTTTGTTAATTACTTTGCTAAAC
>JASAND010023481.1:0-22085 GCA_030248195.1 Trissonchulus latispiculum | reverse complement strand
AAAACATTTAGTTACAAATAAATCTGGAAGGACAACTCAGTCCCGGAATAAATTATCTTTCATGAATTCTTCGCAAAGCAAGTCAAAGCACTAACGCATAACGGTTCCTGGCGGTTGTCCAAGTGAATTCGGTTACTAGTTATTTCGTTAGCATAATGAATTATCCAATCAAGTGATCGTGGCCATTGGTCGGTAGCTGTTAAGTTATTATTTACTACTACGTAAATGTCAGTATCCAAATGTAGATAAGTGGCAGTTAGTTTAGTCGTTGTAATAAGTTGATGTACAACCATCTTCCAATAACCTAATTATATGTGGCGAGACAAAGGTCCGAAGGCAGTAGAGTTCAGGATGTGGATGCGTGCATAGACTCGGCACGTAAACTGGATCTTAGGCACGGCAAACTTTATTTAAGAGTTCAAGTAGACACTAGCTTGAGAAACGGCAAGAGCAACCAGAACAATAATGTTTACAAAGAAAGAGTTTATATACTAAGCCAAACTCTGCCTTAACTTTAGTCATTAGTTACAGTCATTAGGGTTTTTCCTATGCCAGTTGTTTCACAGGAAATACAAAACGTGCAAAAGAGTTTTGTTTAATGGTTTTTCACTGTGCGGAATCTTTGAAAATAGCTGAATTTAGAAACTTGAATCATATCTTTTGACATTAATGAGCTTTTAGACAAATTGCCGAGGTAACATAAAAAGTTCAAAGGTTTGGGGCCTCGTTCATCAAAGAGTCATGCTACCGTATAATTCCTGGAATTTCAGAAAAGAGTTAAAATAGATTCGTTTCTATTGGTAGGTAGGCTAACCAGTAAAAGTGGTGCTGACTAGGCATCAATACTGGAAATTTGGATTATGGTAGTTTGGTTTAGGTAGACTTTAGGTACGTACGGCTAAATATTTGTAGGTACGTATATAATTTTATACGTAGAAATTTTAATATAAACGGATATTGACTGTAGTAGTTATTTAGGGAAAGGCATCTGTGACATCACCCACCCGTTATGAAAGTCAAAACTCCTGTTTTGAAGGCCTTATACAACAATACAATTATAACAAAACAATCACAGCAATCGTTTCTATTAACTACAATGCAATATTACATTAATATATTCGTATTTATGTGGAAACCAAAACATCAAATGGCTCCATATGCAAATTACTTGTATGCAAATTAGTTTTTCAATTTTCCAGCACTGTTCAGGTTCTGATCACTTACGCTTGTACTGGACCACCAATAACAAGTAGTGTCTTCCGGAGGAAGTGTGGGGGCCACAACTTCCTTCTCTCATTTGCCTGTCTATATTCTTTGAATTCGTTTTTCTTTATTAACATGCCTCTCCCTAGTCACTCTGATGTGGAGAAGAGTGGATCTGATACTTCCAGCTCTTCTAAGAAGTCCGACGTTGTTACCAAGGCGGACCTTCGTTTCAAGTCAAACGAAGAACACCTCAAATTCCTTCGGAAGCTTCGGAAGAGTCTCCGGCAAGCCAAGAAGATTGCAGCTCAATACAAATCCCGTGGTTCTAAGCTGCCACGGCTCCTGCCTCTGCTTTCTCGGATGAAGAAAGCTGTGCGTGCCCGGCGGAAGGATATCATTCTCAACGATACTTTGGGTACAAAACTGCTTCGGTCCTCTCCAAGACCAAGTCCTTGGGCCTTACCAACACCGAAAGTATGGTCCTCGGTGTTCAGTCCTGCCTTGCTGGCACCTCCATGCCTGCGACGTCTACTAACCGGCCCTTTCGGAACAGCCGAGGGTCGGCGTTCCTTGGCCCTCGGCGACGATTCACGGGACCCCAGCGACCACCTACCAACCGTGACCTCTGTTTCCTCTGTGGCCAACCCGGCCATTTCGTGTCCAGTTGCCCACGGAACAACCTCCCTGGGCCCTCTCAAACCGGAGGTCAGTGATGTCATTGATTCCTTTCCTCTTTCTTCCGCTCAATTGGATTTAGTCAAAAGTAGGCTTCAACTGTTTCTTATTAAACATTTGGCTTTGTGTGATAACAATGCTGTCCGTGGACGACTGCAGTGTTGCTACCAGTTTTGGGCACAGTTAACTTCTAACCGCCTTGTTCTTAAAACTATGTCTAGTGGTTACGTCATCCCTGTTGCTGGTAGACCTCCTTTGCTTTTCTTACAGAACAACAGATCGGCACTTGAACATGCCGACTTTATCACGTCCGAACTTCGGATATTGTTAGATAAAGGTATTGTTCGTCGTGTATTACCGTCTGAGCAAGTTAATGTGAACCCAGTTTCCGCTATCAAAAGCAGTAATAAGTTTAGATTTATTTTGGATTGCTCTGTGTTTAACTCGTTTGTTGCTAAATTTAAATTTTCTCTTGAAGGCCTCGATAAAGCATTAACTTTTCTCCGCCCAGGGTGGTATATGGCAAAGTTGGACCTTAAATCGGGTTATTTTCATGTTGATATTGACTCGATTTCTCAACGATATCTTGGTTTTTCCTGGCGTAATGACACTTATGTTTTTGCTGTGCTTCCGTTTGGTATATCTTCTGCTCCCTATCGTTTTAACAAAATTATGCGGCAATTTACTATGAAGTGGAGGTCTATGGGTATTTGTTGTATCTGGTTTTTTGATGATTGCTTTCTTACTGCTGCAACGCAGCACCAACTCTGGTCTATTCTTGCTTTGGTTTTGGATGATCTTGACCGTTCCGGTTTTGTTGTTAATGTGCAAAAATTTTCTAGCCATCCCGTTCAATTCTTAAACTTTTTGGGTTTTGATTTGGATACTCTTAATTTTCGAATCTCGATTCCTACGTCTAAGCTAGAAAAACTTAAAGCTTTTGCGGACCTTCTTTTATCTCGTCCCACATTTGCGACCCCCCGAAATCTCCTGAAATTTGCAGGACAAATTATTTCGTGCAAAATTGTTTTAGGTGACCGGGCCCTACTTTTTACGCGGAGACTTTACGCCTTGCTTGGCTCTAACCATGCATGGGATGTTTCTATTTCGCTCTCGGCAGGGGCTGCCCAGGATATCACTACATTGCTTTCATTGGTGGCTACTCCTTCCCGCTCTCTCGTTTCACCTGACTCACTCTTTAAATTTTTCGTTTATTTGGATGCTAGCGACATCGCGGGGGCCGCGATTCTTTACGATGGTTCCTCCTCTCATATTGCTCATTTTAATTTATCGCCGAGCGAGCGGACACAAAGTTCTACTTTTCGTGAGCTACTTATATTGTTTTATGGTTTTCAAACTTTTGCTTCGAAATTACAAAATTCCTCTGTGCGGTGGCATACTGATAACCAGGCCGTTTCTTACATTGTGCGCAGGGGTAGTATGCGACCGAAGTTACATAACTTTGCTTTACAACTGCACTCTCTCTGTCACCGTTTTCAGATTTCTCTCACCACTGTTTGAATACCACGCGGTCTTACTCATGATCCAAATTTTATGACCATGACGATTGGTCTGTTAAACCGTCACTTTTTCGTATCCTGCAGCGCAAATTTGGACCTTTTTCTATCGACCTATTTGCGAATCACGTCAACGCACATCTTCCCAAATTTTTTAGCCGTTTTCTTTGTCCTAATACATCAGGAGTTAACGCACTTCATCAAGATTGGAGCTCTGAGCGCGCTTGGGCCGTGCCTTCCCCAAAACTCGCTTCCGCTGTTTTGACCAAATTCGCATCCAAGTGCAACTCTCTCTTACTTGTCCTTCCTTCTTGGTCTTCCACTTTATATTATCCTCTTTTACTTTCAGATTCTGTTCTAAAGCGCTGTCTTCGTTGTTGGTTTGTTATTGAAGACGGCCAACGGTTTATTCTACCTGCCACCAACCAGAAATCTTGTTTTGGAAACTTAAAATATAAATTGTCTTTGTTGGTTTTTTACCTTGTGAAATAATAATTTTTGTTGTCTGTTTTTTTATGTTTCCTATTCATCCTAGGTACTGCCTGTTTCGTCTTCTTTCTGATAACTTACTCTTTCTTGCCATTTACTCGTACCTTCCACATAAATAGGTTATCTTGGAGTGAGGCAACGCAAAGATAAGCGTATTTATGTGGAAACCAAAACATCAAATGGCTCCATATGCAAATTACTTGTATGCAAATTAGTTTTTCAATTTTCCAGCACTGTTCAGGTTCTGATCACTTACGCTTGTACTGGACCACCAACAAGTAGTGTCTTCCGGAGTGGCCACAACTTCCTTCTCTCATTTGTCTGTTTATGCCCACCCACCCATCCTACTTTGTTTCTGTATTTGTAGGCTTAACACTACGGGCAACTTGGTATCAGCATCTTCTTTCTCTGCACGCCTCAGGGGCTGAGGTCGCTCAACTCTGCAACGCCCTGCTCCACTCTTTGGCTCTCAACTCTCTGAAATCGTACACTTCCTATGTGTTGCAGTATCACCAGTGGCAATCCGGTCGCTCTGCTGCTGACCCCTTTCCGATTTCTCCGCTTCATGCCGCTCTCTTTCTTTGCTCCAAACAGCTTTCCTATGGAGCTGCTTCCACGGTTGGGATCATTGGCGCCAGCCTTTCTTGGGCTAATAGTTTCCTGGGTGCACCTACTATTCTCTCCGAATCTATTTTTCAAAAATGTCAGTCTGGAATCCAAAGACTGGTCGCCACTCACGCCGTTCGGAAGACCCCTCTCTCTTTTAACCATCTTTCTAATATTGTTAACCGTTTTCTTTCAGTGGACCCCACTTTGATTGCTTTCCGCGCGTCGCTTCTATTTGTTTTTGGTTTTGGAGGTTTTTTGCGTGCATCTGAATTGATTGCAATTGATTTTTTCCATCTTACTTGCTCTGCAGATCACTTGCAACTTTTTATTCCCCACAGCAAAAGAGATCAGCTTCGGAATGGATGTACTCTCCTACTCGCGGCGACTGGTACTCATCTCTGCCCGGTTCGCCTCTATGCTCAGCAACCATTTTAGCGATTTACAGTGCCTGCCCTTCTTTCAGTCTCTTCGTTTCCAGCGCACCTCTCAGACTTATGTTCCTACTGGAAAACGCATTTCCTATGACCTTTTCGCAAGATTATAAAACGAGGGGTACAACTTATTGGGTTGGATCCTAGGTCTTTTTCCACCCACAGTTTGCGCTCTGGGGGCGCCACACGGGCTGCGCAGCTTAAAGTCTCTGAACGCTCGATCGAATTACAAGGGCGCTGGGCCTCGGCACACTCTAAAGATTCTTACGTTGCAGAGCCTTTTGCTAATCGTCTTAACCTTCCTAAATCGTTATTGTCTGGTTTATAACTCTGTTACTACTTGTATTTGGTGGCACGTTATATTTAAAGCGTCTACTCTTTCTTGCCATTTACTCGTACCTTCCACATAAATAGGTTATTTTGGAGTGAGGCAACGCAAAGATAAGCAATATTTTCGGTGGTTTATTGCAATTTTATGGTCTTAGAGGTATTTTGGTTCTTTATATTAAAAATTGAAAAAATTTTTAAGGCTGGGATTTGATCCGGGTAACTTTCGAGTGTAAACCGAGAAACCTGTCACTGCACTACATCCCCTTTATAATTTATAATGCTCCCAAGGCTTATATAAGTGAATGTCTTTTGCGCTAAGGTAAGCCGTGTAGGCTACTGACTGCTAACTGTGTTGTGAGTAGCTATGAGCAATGCTTTGCAGGTACCTATATTTAAACTACGTAGGCATATAAGCAAGCGTGGAAGTATATACAATTTGTTTTTCTTTCGTGTATAAGAAGGGTGAAGCAAAATCTGGGATTGAATCTACGTAAACAAGTTATGTCTATGAAAAGCATGTAAATTTAAAATTTTAACAGGTATCATATAGGGGAAAAATTAGGTGTTACAAGTTTCTTTTTGAACAGCCACCTAGTCGCAGGTAAAATGCGGATATGAGTTAAAGAGTTTAAGAGTGCAGGGTGAGAATGATAAATTCTCGTTTTGTATGATACCTTAAGCAATTTCCAGAGGGGGGATTTGTTGTGTGAATTAATGCATAAAGGAAAATTATAAACATCTTTTAAAATTCTGGAGAACGCGATTAAAAATATAGCTGGGTATTTAAATTGAATACTACTTCACCCAATTTTTTGGGGATAAATTTAGAAAATGTTCTAATTAAATTCATTGGACTGTCACGTGGTAAGGAGGACTCGTACATAGTGGCTCTCCTATAGATTTCATGTCTTTAGTTTTTCTATTTCCACTCGAAAAAGAGTTTTTGTAAATTTTTATCATGACTAAGACTGCAATGCATATGCTCTAGGAAAACCTATTATATATATTTAATTGGCCTAATCTAGAAAGAGCAAGAGGCAAGGAGTCTCTGTACAAAAGGACGGGTGTAAGTGCTTAAAATAACAGGGTATTCTTTTTGTTTTAGGCAGAGAATTAGTAAAGACAATTATCACCCTTTAAGGTAAATTTAACAGATTAAACTGTAAATTTGAAAACTTGAGCAGACTAGTGTACAGTAGGGCGGCGTAGATTTCGTTATTATTTAAAAAGATTCTTCATTCAAAATTAACCCTAGTTTACGTATCTTGTTTTCGTCAAAAATGCCCCGATAGCCTATAATTTGAATTTGAAATGTTGTAATTGTCAGTATTTGTGCAAAGATACATCATGCATCTCCCTAGTTACGCTCAAAATTCTCTCTGAAAAGTCTGTCAAAATTTTATTGGCTGGAGGCATGTCACGTGATTTCGTAATCACTATGGCTGCCTCCAGCATGTTGCTATTCAGTTTATTTTCTCGCGCTTGCTCCAGTTGGTCGGTTGGAAATCTCCTGCTCTGTATCTTTATATTCAAAATGCTTTGTTTTCTTCAACTCCACTTCTAGGTTCCCATTGCTATTGAACGCAACGCAACGCAAAGTTACCCATGCAACGTTTGTACCTGCAAGAAGTGCAAAAAGAAACTCCAGAAACAGAAAAATAAGGAGAACTGGATTCCACCTCGGCAGGTGGTACTGGATAATGGAGGCTTCCCAGGGGGCGGAGGCCTCTACTTTGATGGTAACGGGCTACCTCGGCCTCATAAGTTCTGGAACCGCTGGCGAAAGACGGTGAAGCCTTTCGGAAATGGGGGCTGGAACCCGGGTCAAGGGCCGCCTCGCGACGATGCGAGACCCCCTAGGTTCGGGTGGAAAAACCCCACTACGTACCGACGCCTTGGAGTGTCTGGTACCCAGTGGAACCAGATCGCAGCGGTCACTCAAACCTTGAGTGACATGGAAGATGCCGAGGCATGTGCGGTGCAGAAGCGCCAGAAACGGGCTACTTCGGCCGCCGGACAGGCGACTAAGCCCTCAGTAGCCTCTAAGGAGGTACAAGTCGACCTAATAGATTCTGTACCGCCCCTTGTGCCTTTTAAGAGGCAGCCGCAACAGCCACCAAAGCGGCCTGTGGCCTCAGGTTCAAGCCTTGGGGATCCACCTCTATCATCCAACGGGGCTTCTGACCGACTGACTCCGGGTACTGGAGTTTCTGTCTTAAGCCCTGGGGATAAGACTCCTGCTGGTCGGAATTCGACTAGTACAGGCCCAGTAATAGACGAGGTGGTACCAGATTCTCAGGTGATACCTCCTACCCCACCTCGAAGGCGAGGCCCACCTTCGGTGGTGGTTACTAAGCCGACAGCACCTCAAGAGCTCCACCGACTTAAGTTGCGGGATCCTAGCAACTACCGTACATTTAGGGAGCTTACCCAACCAGAGGATACCTCGGACGACGAGGGTCCTGGTGGCACCTGTATTCAAACTAGAGCACAGATAACGCCACCACCGCGTCATATCCCATCCACCTTGGAGGAGGAGGATTTCGATGGTGGTCTAACCCAAGTAGACGCCCCAAATGGACTCCCACCACGCACAATTCCACCTGTACTCCTACGTCACGAGGGCCAGTGGGAGCAGGTTACGGATTGGTCACGGTGTAGTGACTCGGTCCCAGATAGCCCTGTCCCCACTCAAAACCGGTTTGCAGCACACCAAGATACGGAAATAGAGCTGCTAGAACAGGGCTGGATTGAACTCCAGGCGGCACTGGCCACTCTGGATACTCAGAAAGAGCAGGTCTCCTACAAGATTCGTGCTATGGCGTCGCATTTTGAGAATACAGTGGATTATGTAAAGTGCCAAGCAGTGGAATTCGACCGGCTTTTGGCCGAATTCGCCCAGAAAGACCAAGACCGGATGAAACAGGTTGAGGAATCGCGCTATGTATCAACGTATCTGGAGCGACGACCCACCTCAACCCCGACGAGTGCAATTTTCAGTACCCAAATAAGAAATCGAGGTACTAAGCTCTGAACCGGTAGCTCCATAAGAGCTGCCGACAGACGAACACCGGGCCGGTGTTCCTCCAGAGGCTATGCCGTCCACCAGTCTCGAACCAGAGACCGGTGAATCGGAAGGTGACTCCGATGCCACTACAGCTGTCGGTGATGACCGCCATTTGAGCCGGGCTGTCCGCTCAGTGGTGCAAGGGCGGTCTCGGTTCTTTGTATCACAGTGTACGAAGATAGCCATGAGAAAGAGCCCGTATCTCATCATTAATGTACAAGCTGTCAAAACATTGGCCCTCCTGGATACAGGAGCGAATATCTCATTAATGTCACGACAATTGTTTGACCAAGTCAATCAGAGTGGCAAGCTTTTGGTGGATTTAACCAAAGCCTCTAAGGCGGCTACAGCCTCGGAGGAGTTGCAACTCGAGCTCATTGGCTAGTGCCAAGTGGAGTTCAAGCTAACAGGGGTGTCGTATGGTGCACACCTTTCACGTAGCTTATGGCCTCCATCAATACCTTATCTTGGGCTACGACTTTCAGGCCGAGAACCACTGGATGGTAAATCCCAGTGATCACTCGGTGAGGGCGGGTAGCCTCAAGATCCCCGTCCTTACCCCATACGATTTGCAGGCGCTTGCAAATCGGTTTGGTATTGCCACGTCCCTGAACATTCTATACTGCGTCCGAGAGATGCGTCAGATACCACCACGAGCGGAAACCTTCGTGGGTGTGCGCTGTCTCATTAAAGGCGCTCGGCAGGCGCCGGGTCACTTCAAACGTGCGGTCTGCTTCGAATCTTCAGAGGCCATCATGGAGGAATATGAAGTATACCCGATACCAGGAGTACTCCAAGCCTCGGAGAAAGTGGGTTATCTTCAGATCTATAATCCACTGGATGTAGCTGTCGAACTACCCAAAGGGCTGCCACTGGATGAAGCGGAACCCATTATCCAGGTTACCTCGGCTCAGGGGTACCGGTTTGCAGCTGAGTTGGGTGCTCACTCAGTCCAGCTACATCGACAACTCGATGCATGAATCGAACACCCAGCAGCCAAGGTGTCGTCTGTAGAGCTGAGGCAGGGACTCAAACAGTACAAGCAAGTGGACCCAGGTAATATGGCTCCACAAACGTCCACCGACAACCAGAAATGGTGGTGTTGGGTGGACCCTATAGCCTGCCCTGCCCAGCTCAAGGACCCGGCTCCGGACCAAGAGCCGCCCGCCTTGAACGAAAAAGGCCTCAATGCCTTCAATGATATGCACTACATGGCTGATGAGATGGTGCAGCAACCACTGCCTCCACTCGAGGAGAGGTTGCAGTTCATTGAAGAAAATGTCGACTTTGAGGCTACTATCCTGGACGAGGATGGTCAGGCCCGGTTGAAGGACCTTCTGGTGGAGTATTATGATGTGGTGGCTCGACCTGGGAACCCGGGTCGAACCAAGGTAGATCAACGCGTCATTGACACCGGCAAGGAATGTCCTATCAAAAGTCGGTATTTACAGGACCAACCCAAAGGATAAAGCCGAGAGATAGAGAAACATATCAAGGAAATGCTGGACGAGGGAGTGTGTTCCCCCTCGTCTAGTCCCTGGTCTTCGCCTTGTATACTGGTGGGCAAGAAGGACGGGACCACACACTATCGTCGGCTCAACCGGATAACCAAGAAGGACAGCTACCCCTTGCCCAAGATCGACGAGATCATGGACCAACTAAAAGGGGCGGCTGTCTTCTCTACCATCGACTTGGCCGCCGGGTATTGGCAAGACGAAGTTATCCGATGTGGGATATTAGCCATGGTATGAGTAAATTCAGCTGCGCAACAGCGCAGCAGTGTGGCGCAGAAGCGCACTGTTCTCAAAAAGTTAGCACAACAGTGCGTCTAAATTATTGAATGTCCAAGAATTCAAATGTGTACTTATGCGTGAATGATAAAGCTAATTTCTTTTCTGGGCTAGCTACAGCAGTAGTTTTGCAACTATAAAAGGAAGCTTCGCGAAGAATTCAGGGCAGTTGTGTTTTTGGTTGGGGAGCAGTCGGTTTTTGTTGGGTAGGTTTTTGTCAAAGTTGGGCTCTCGAAATTTAGTAGGTTTTGCCAATATTGTATTTTGTCTTTGAGCGATGATCTGAAATAGTTTTCTTGTTTTATTCAAGTTTGTAGTAACTTTTGCAAAGTAAGGTCACGTTATGGTTTTCTCCTTTTCTAAGTACTTTTAGGGCTCTCTTTTATATTCGAATCTACCAGTTGCTCTACATTCTCCGAGAGGTTCTACATCTAGGCATCACACATCGAGCACGAACCGAGCAATCGTTTATTGTAAAGTATTCTTTTACTAGGCAAGTGATATGACTTTCCTACAAAACGTGGCGACCGTTATTTTTCGGTAGATGCCCAGTGTTTTAGAATTTCGTGCGAGAAAAAGAGAATTTGAACTTCGAGAAAAAAGGAGAGCCCAACTTTGGGGTTTGTTATCTTATATAGACGGTCCTGTTGCATTAGACAGGGGGTCTCCAATGGCTTCTAAACAGCGCATAGCCAATGGTCGTGGTCAGGGGGTGTCTCCCCCAGCACTAGTCCGCTTAAGAGGGGGGGGGTCAAAATTTTGGTCATTTTTCCGACTTTCTCCGATCTCGCTGATTTTTACATATTTTATGGTCCAAACAGTATATTTTAATGAGTCTTTAAAATTAAAGTCGTAAGTCGTACGGTTGTTGCGTAATTTCACCTCAAAGTTGAGGTCTCATGTGTTAAACATAGGAAACTTAAAAGTTTCACTTTTTTGGAGTTGTGTCAAAAAATCTCGAAACTGGGCATTGCTAACCAGCCTTGTTTGGTATCATTAGAAAGGCCTGGATAAGGTCTGTGATTTGTTGGAATTAGAATTTTGATTTAGGACTTTGAAATTTTTTAATCAATTTTTGAACATTTAAAATTTGACCCGCTTTTAAAATGGCTTCAAATTTTAAATGTTCAAAAATTAATAAAAAATTTTAGAAGCCTAAATCAAAATTCTAATTCCAACAACACACAGACCTTATCCAGGCCTTTCTAATGCTACCAGACACGGCTGGTTTGCTTTGCCCAGTTTCGAGATTTTTTGACACAACTCCAAAAAAGTGAAACTTTTGAAGTTTCCTACGTTTAACACATGAGACCTCAACTTTGAGATGAAATTACGCAACGGCCGTACGACTTACGACTTTAATATTAAAAACTCGTGAAAATATACCGTTTTGACCGTGAAATACGTAAAAATCAGCGAGATCGCAGAAAGTACAAAAAATGACAAAAATTTGGACCCCCCCCTTAAGCTGCTTGTGGACTGTATTTCCCTTCCCATACTTTATAACTGCATAGACTATTCGGCAATAGTTCTACCTCTGGTGTGAACCCTCGGGATGGGCCTACCTTACCCTTCGGTCCCCTATTCTCAGGTTGGTGTGGGTGTTTCTTATTTCACGTCTTGGTCGGATATGTGGCACTAACTCTGCTGCCATTTGTTGCTCTGCTTTCAATGAACAGTTTGTGTGTGCCTCGGATGATCACTCCCGCATGCTGCCATGGTTTCCGGCACGCCTTTGGACGTTTCCATCCCTCCCGTTGTCTTTCGTATATGTTATTTGATTTTGTCTATTTATATTCCTTGTTTTTGTAGACTTTTCGAACTATTTCTCTTCAATAGCTACGATTTCCGAGTTGTTTATTGTTTTGCAGTGTCACTATTTTTGCCATATTCTGCAGGTTCTTCACTTTCGTGTCTATAATTTTTGCCTTACGCTGTTTTGTTTTCCATACTTTTGTTTGTTCCTACTACATTGTTAGTTTAGTCCTTACGCGAAACATCCATGAGTAGTAGTGGGATTGTAGTAGGATCCATTGTAGTTGGGATATAGCTGGGGGAATGTGCAGTGGGTCGTGTCCCCGAAGTATTGTCTCTAGTCGTCGTGGTTCTAAGTCAGGAGGTTGCTACAGGTGTACTTGTGTCACAATTGTCTGTGTACTTGTATTGTTTTGAAGTGTAGTTCGTTCGTTTGTTCGTTTGTCAGTTTGTTCGTTAGTTTGTTTCATTTCGGTCACAGCCGACACAGTTTTACCCAGTCGCAGTTCGAAGAGTCATGCCGAGCTGACTGCGAGCCACGTAGTTCGTAGGCGATGGGGATCGTTTGGCTCCACTTTTAATAATGTAGGTAGTTTCGTAACACCAAGTTTTACCACTAATAATACTAACAGGTACCAACACTAACATAACACCAGTTTTACCATTGTCTAATCCACTGTGTGACACCTGTTGTAATCGCCGCGCGGGGGGCCGGCGGCGGCAAAGAGGGGATATTTTGTGGGATATTAGCCATTCTATGAGTAAATTCAGCTGCGCAACAGCGCAGCAGTTTGGCGTAGAAGCGCATTGTTCTCAAAAAGTTAGCACAACAGTGCGTCTAAATTATTGAATGTCCAAGAATTCAAATGTTTACTTATGCGTGAATGATAAAGCTGATTTCTTTTCTGGGCTAGCTACAGCAGTAGTCTTACAACTATAAAAGGAAGCTTCGCGAAGAATTCAGGGCAGTTGTGTTTTTGGTTGGGGAGCAGTCGGTTTTTGTTGGGTAGGTTTTTGTCAAAGTTGGGCTCTCGAAATTTAGTAGGTTTTGCCAATATTGTATTATGTCTTTGAGCGATGATCTGAAATAATTTTCTTGTTTTATGCGCCTTTCAAAATACTCGGCCGGCCGCACCTAACGAATTCCGGAAGCTCCCTGGGAGAATCCGGAATTCCGTTACTGAACGGGGAAGATTCCGGAATCACCGTTATGGAAACCCGTTACTCGAATAACGGATTATAAAAAATTTGAAATTGTCAGTTCAAGTGGGGATAACGGGATTCCGGATTCTCCCCAATCCGGTGGGGAGATTCCAGATGGTCTGAAATTTTGGCGGGAAAATTAGCGAAGGACCAGGAATCCCGTTAACTCCCCAAAACTTTCCAAATTGGAAACACCCCAAATGCGAAATTTTGTGTGTTGGAAACCCCCCAATACACGTTGGGTGATTCCGGAATCTTCCCCGTTCAGTAACGGAGTTCCGGATTCTCCCAGGGAGCTTTCCGGAATTCGTTAGGTGCGGCCGGCCGAGTATTTTGAAAGGCGCATTATTCAAGTTTGTCGTAACTTTTGTAAAGTAAAGTCACGTTATGGTTTTCTCCTTTTCTAAGTAGTTTTAGGGCTCTCTTTTATATTCGAATCTACCAGTTACTCTACATTCTCCGAGAGGTTCTACATCTAGGCATCACACACCGAGCACGAACCGAGCAATCGTTTATTGGAAAGTATTCTTTTACTAGGCAAGTTATACGACTTTCCTACACCGGAACACCGGGAAAAGACGGCGTTCGTCTCTCATATGGGGCTTTTCCATATGAACATAATGCCGTTTGGTATCTGTAATGAGCCGGCGACTTTCCAGCGCATTATTGAGAAGGTCCTGACCGACTTCCAAGCAATGGCTACGATTTGGGAGTAACGTAATAATCATAATAGAAACGAAAACATAATAGAACTCAACTAAAATTCTGCCTTAGTATATGAAACGAAAACTTACAGTTGCAGCAAGAATGCTATAGTAGTTTTCTTAAATTTCTATTAAAATCATAGATAAAAAATTAAAAACATCGGTGCCAATGGAAGCCGACCTCACCATTGTCCAACAGATCTCAACTATGGGGAAACCGTCGCACAAGCTAATAATGCAAAATCCGCGTTGGATATCGGCATACTGCTTGCTTAATACCGAAAGTATAATTCCTAGTAAACATTAACCCGATCTTTACTGCAATTTATGGAACTTAAATATTGTTGCATTTTAGTACATGGTTGCTCCACCATTAATGAGCTTTTTGTATTTCGCTACATTGCTATAAAATTTTAATCAGTGAAACATTTTATAATGTTGATGCGTAACATACGCCATAGGCTCCACTGTTCCAGAATCCACACTTTTATACTACTGCGGGGGATAACTTTGATCAGATCTAATCTTGAATTATCGGAAGATAACAGTTTCAGCCGTGGAGAATATAGAAAATTGGAAATTCAGTTTCGTCGACGTCTAAAGTACTGCAGTGTACATATGTGTTCACTTTTATTTTGGCAAAATATTTAGATCACACTTACGATAAATATCAGCTATGCACCCGAACCAAAACAACATATCATATTTGGACACGGTATGCCAGCCAATTTGATTTGGAATGAAAATACATAGTGCAATGCATTCTGATATCAAAAACAACTTGTCAATACAGTCATCATTCGCTATATTGCAATCTTTCCAATATAGTCCATATGAAAACCCAATTGAAATCATTACTAGTTCGTTTACTAGTGTTTTCCCTTCAGGTTTGCAATCTAAAGGTTTTCTTTTGCCTAGTTATTTCTGCAGGCTTCACACTACTCTTACGCAGCCGCTTTGTCATTACATTTAGCATAATCAACGTGCTTTCCCGTATATGACTGTTCAGGGCAAAATATAGGTAGAAATTACTCGTGCTCGCGAACGCATATGTCGAAGTGACAAATATCCAAAAAAATCAAGTTTTAGCGCGCTATGCTCAGTTCGTTGAGTGCTTCCTCATAGCAAAGAGTTTCCGCTGCTTCTATTCCAACTTTATAATTGAAACACGTAAATGCTAAGTAAAAGAGTAAGTTATTCAGAATAATAGGAATGGACAAACAAAACTGAAGCCAGCACAGCTGTTTGTTTCGCTTCCACCGCTGCTTGGTTGCATCGTCCGAAAGTACTTTATTCTGCTTAGATTGCAGTAAGATACCCAGGACCACAAACAGTGTGAACATTGCCAACAAAACACCTTTGCCTAGATCCAGCCACGCAACAAAGGATACAAATATGGTAATCGCCTATATTCTTCTTGCCCAAAGATTGCCAGTAGCAGAAAATCCAACTATTTCAAGTATACTCAGTGCAATACAGATGAACCAACGCAGTTGGACCAATGAACAGATGAACCATACAGATGAACCAACGTTCTTTCTGCATTGAAGACTTGGTATGACATTTTGTCCCGTTTGAACCATGGGCATTTAAGCCCGCTTCAGCCAAATCTGAGAATTTATAGGTACCTCCCGTCCAGTCAAACTCTATGAATTATTTCGGTAACCATCCTTAAGGTGCTAGTTTAGGTTCGCGTATTTTCGGGCTTTAAAAGCGCAATTGTCGTTTAAATTCATTCAGTTTTGCTACAATTACATCATTTAGCCTAATAACATTTAGAAAAGTCGCGGCGTGAAAATTTGAGTTTTCGATACCTTAGGTTTAATCCGCAGTTACTTGCATTGTGGCTACCCTACAAACTAACCTAACCTAACTACCTAACAAACTTATAGTCATTCGAGTCCTCTCACCAAGACCTACAACTTTGCTCTTGCGGTTATTCCTCAACTCATTTCGAATTAAGAGATAACAGCGAAAATTTATTTTCGAGGTCCAAACTGGCCATTTTCGAAAAATCAATTATTGCAAGATTTCGACAGCTTCAACAGCGCTGGTCCGTCGGTCAAGTATGTACATATTTGTAGTCCTAAAGGACATGTTATGCCCAACCCTCTGCGGCATTTCTGCCAAACGCACAGCAACGAAAATGTGAAATTTTAAAAATCGCAACCAGATTGCTTTGAACACGGATTTCTCCCAACTCATGCAAGCAGTTAGAAAACGGCTTTGTATACGCATTTGTGGGAGAATTGTCGAGGGCTATTTTTCATGGTTTCGCGTGTTGGCTTTTTGTTCCAGAGAAATATTAGCGTTCAAAATTGAAAATGTTAACGAAACTCAGAAAAGAATTTACATTTATCTCGAAATCTTGAGCTTACTTAAGGGACCACCATGAAAAATTGTATAGTCACAGATTCTGCTCATTTTCACACAAAATTTTGTCATATATGTCCTGCACATTGAGTTTAAATTTTGAGTAGTTTCGTTCAGTAGTTAACGAGTAAACAACCATTAACTGCAATTTGAAAATGGGTGCAAACGACGGTACCTCAGCAAAAGAAGACAATTTATGCCTGAACATCAAAGATAATGGACCTTCATTCGTTATGTGTTTGATAACTGATAGAAACAAAGAATTTATGGTAGCTTTTAATTTTAGGCTTTATTTAGTGATTTTAGGGAGTAGCACAGGAGCTGAAAAGACCTGACCACGACAATCTATTTAACAATTTAACTTTAATCAATGTAATACACTTTAATCAATTTAACGGCCGATAACTTGAATTTGGCGGATTTGCGAGCTATGGTCCAAGAAGAAAAATGTTCCTGACAGTAAGCGCTTCTGATTGATATAAAATTGAACACACTTCGAAATCGTAAACCAGGACCAATTGGTATCGTTCAAAATGTCGTGTCATAAGCTGTGATTTGTTGGAAGCAGAATCTTTAATTTGGCCTTACAGCTTTCAGAATATTTTATCAAAGTTGCTGACCCCCAATTTCAACGTTGCAAAACAGTCAAATTTGGCTGTTCTCAGACTTCAAAATTAATTAAAATACTTTGAAGACCCAAATTAAAATTCCGTTTCCTACAAATCACTCTTCGAGATCGTATTTCAAATATAAAGTGGACGGGCGTTGTACTGCTCAGTTTTGTCGTTGACGAGATTTCTCTGAGTCAGACGAGAAAACATCACCACTTTTCCATTTCCCATGTTTAACGCATGGCGACATCCACATTGAGCTTAAATTAACCTTCAACCATTTTTTACCATTTCCTATTTTGCTCAATTTTACATATTTTGTATGGCTTATCTTTAGTAGTCAGAATTTCATTAATTTCATTAGTCAGAAATTAACTTTTCAAACTCTCATAAGTCAGAATCCAGGTGTTTGAAATAATATAAGTTGAACTTTCATAAGTCAGGATATGACACAAAGTATGCCTTTGTTCTGACAGCTTATCCCCTTATTTTTGATTAATTCCTTCCATACAATGCCTTGAACTGATAAGACTATGTAAATATTGGACTCACTATCGCAGAAATTGTTCAGATGTGTAAACAAATCACTTATGAAATCAATCCACCTCCTAGCATTAAAGAACCGCCTTACGTAACACAAAGGCGGGAACGTGACCCGTTTAATGTCAATTTAAGAGAGCTTAATTGCTAGACTTCATTTTCTTGCAAAACTCTCTCAGAGAATGCTGTTTCCACTGTGCTCTCAGATCTTCTCCATTTCTTGAAGTGCCAACATGCAATCCACAACAGTCTCCAAGACAACGATCCCCTACCCCACCCAGACCCAATTCAGCACTGTGTAATCTGCCTGGATCGGACACCTACCTGCAATCTCGACGGATGTAATCCAGATTCCTGTGGATCACCCCCTCACTGTGTTTCCCCTGCACTGCTCAAATGGTGAGCATCCGGCCAAAAGAAGTGCCCCCTCTGCAGGCTCCTTTCGACGATTAAACAAATGATGGTGTGTCGTACCCGGCTAATGTAAGTCTTGTTACTTTTTCGTAGTATCTCTAGTTTTAAAAATAAAAATGTTATTGAAGATGCTCGACTTGGCTACAGGATAGCTTTCCAGAAGGCAGTTTAAAATTTCAGTATGTAATGAAGATTAATATTTGATGCTAAATTTGTAGCAAAACAATGAAGTGGAGGGAAACGTCAACAGTGTAAATGTATTTATAACGTTACTTAATGCTGTTACGCAATGTTCTCTTTATTTAATTACGAAATAGTAATTGTCTAATCTTGTCGTCGCTTTTGACAAGTTAATTTCATCAAAATTATGTGAACAATCGGTAAATAATTTTAAAACCGTAGGGTTCAGATAAATTCGACTGATGGATGGGCTTAATTAAGTGTTAACTAAATTATAGGTTAATGAGTTGTGCAATTGTGATTAAAGTCAGTATGTGGTCCTTTTCAGAGAGTGTTCTGTATTTTTGATTTGACGGTTACCATAATCCTGACTTCGAGAAGTTGAACACGTAGCAGCATCGTAGCAATTGAGAGCAGTAATTGTCAATTTGTTGAATAGTCGTTCAAAATTCACTTAGAGATGTCAAGTTTAGACAAGGTAAACTTTGTAAAAGCGTCCAGATTTCGGATTAAAGGTTTTCTTGAATTTTTGGAACTATGCATTTTCTAAAGTTCAAGCTCAATCCAGATTAACTTTTCATATTTGTCCTAATTACTCAGTTATACGTTTCTTCATTGTTCTTGCTTATTATTCCAGGCAAATGCTCAAAATCTGGAGGTGGCATACATTCCTTTACTCTCTTGCACTTAATGCCTCCAACTGCGTGCGCGGTTATGGCTTGCCATCCTGTCTGCCACGATGTTTCTCCATTGCATCCTGTCCTCCGCTAGTTGTTGGCAAATCATTAGCCAATCTCTTGCCCAAATAGCGCCACCGTAAGCTGGTTTCAGGTGGACTACATACTCCTACGACCACTCACATCCACTACCAGCTCCTGTCGTAGGGTACCATAAGGGGCCATCCTAGCATTGGGGTTGAAATTGAATAGAGCGCTCATCATGGTTATTGGGAATGGATTCTTCAGCCACGTCAAGCGGTTCTACACGTCCTGGCCGGGTACGCAACCTATCCTGGTCTCCGCCTACGATAAGCAGCGAGCTACTCATCATCATTGGTTTTCAGCCTCTTGCGAGGTCTCCCTGATCAGTGCCACCCCAGGGACGGTTCCCTAAGCTAGATAGTAGAGCTCAGGATTCCTTTGCCCCCGACGCCGACCTTTACCTTGTCAACCCGAGTGGCTGCCTCCGACCCCACCCATACCCGTCTTGGACGACCCAGAAACTTTCCGATTGTGATGTCAACAACGGGGCAGATTTGGAAGATGATCTTAATGATTCAGACTGGAACCCAAGCACGGACTTAACTGTAGCTAACGCAGAAGCTTATGAATAGAACTTGGCACTATGAGCTCCGACTAATATTCAGAAACTGTAAACAGATATTCTTTGACAATTAATAATGAATAGGAAGATGTGGTAATTATTCTACAAAGTTAATTAGTCGGGGCGCAGCGTGCCTTGTTTTAATTTAGCGTGCCTAGATGGAATTTTTAATCTATATATTTCGTTTTATGGTTTTCCGCAATTGTTGACTTTAACACTCTGTCAAAAGTTATCATTGATTGTTGTTGAACAGTGAAATCAAAAATACAAAATTTAGTGTATTTCATGTATAATTGAACTGGAAATGTAAACATTGTATGATCCAAAAATAGTTATTATGACAATTAGCTTTGATAAACCTCAAATACATAACTCCGTTAATTATTAATCGTCCGTATAATGTAATTATTCTATTTGTTTTGTTTGCTAATAATGTGTTATAAGTAAATGGCAAACAGTTGAATCCATTTCCTTACTATAAAGAGGGAGTTACAAACTGTACAGCTCCCTTTGTGCAGTATTCAAAAAAGGAAATGCTGCGGTGTGTATGGGAATTCATAGAGTATCCTGCTTGGATACTTAACCTTCGCACATAGGCATACAGAGCACCGTTATTCTCCCTGGTGAGTAATTTACTTTCAATTCACAGGAAATGTAGGTGGTGTGAAATATTCCTTTGAGACTTTCTGATTTTTGTATGCAGTTTCGGGCAACTGCTACAAATTTTCAAAAGTTAGCTACTTCACTAATTTAGAAAATGGAGGCATCTGAAAAAGGAAGAGTTAGGCAGTGTTGAGTAGAATCTTTGTCGAGATTGGTGGTTTTTGGGGGGATTGTCCCAGTCAATTGGCAGCTGAGATCTGTATTTTTGTGGTGTAAACGAGTTTGTGAGTCGATTTGGAAATATTCACGGTTTTGTGATTCACTTGAAAAGGATGTATCATTTAGTTTTGTGAAAGTAAGTAAAGTTGTCGTGTTCTAAATTCTAGTTAGTTTCTTACATTTCTTATTGCTAGGCACGAGAGGAGATTTATGTACACATACATACATACATACACTACCGACCTAGATCCTGCATAAGTAGTCAGGTCAACGTTTATTCAGCAACATATAGAAAATTTATTTTTACAGTGGCAAAAAACCATTGCAACCCTAAACAGGCAAGAAAGTTTGCTGTGTATCTTTCCGACTTGAGATTTTTGAAAACGTTCGAAATGAGAGAAATTGTCTTGTCATGAGGTCACACGCTAAAAGTATGATTGTACTTTAAGTACTTTAAGATAGGATCACCATGATTAGTGTGTATTTCTTTGTTTACATTTCGAAAAACATGGAAACTGAAATCTGAATTCAGAGTTGCATAAAACTGGCTTTGTAGCTTTACTGCTGTTTCGTACGCAATGGGAATTATTGTACTGGAATTAAAGGAATATATATTGCAACTTTATTGATGTGACTTTGCAGCTTTTCTGATTATTCTCCCTTTTAAAAGAGAAGCTTTTAATTAAGTATATATACTGTAAAACTATGACTTAATATTCCTGTTAAGCTACAACTGAAGAAGCTTTTAATTAAGTATATATATTGTAAAACTATGACTAAATATTCCTGTTAAGCTACAACTGAACATTCTTACTGCTGCTGTCTGAGTGAAAGCGATGTTCTAGATGTTGTAAAGTTGGAATAGTTAAAGAGATAAATTTTTATCCCGCCTTGTTATCAAAACTAACTCCAATTGAACTGCGTCGCCACTGCGTTGAAACTTAGGTTTATGCTCAGCATTTGAGCCAGCTCATGCCTATGTTTTTGTGCAGAGGGTGCGCTAGGTGAAAGTGTTTTATCAAAAATTTTTACACGGTGCTAATTAGCACAAGTTATTGCTGAAATCAAGAGCTTAAAGAACTAAACAAATTCCGGCAATTTTAATAGACGAGCCCCTTGTAATTTATTACTTTCTACAAAGTAACATTTTTGAGATCGTGCCCCCTGTGGTTGAGAACTGAGTTTTGATTACGTTTTTTCAAAATATGCGCATTATGCAAATTAGCTTCGAAATTGTAAGTCAGTTTACGAACTGTGCTTGAAGAAGTGAAGCAAGCAGTCTTTTCCTTGATTCTAAATTATACAGCTACGCCCTATAAATTTGGTTGACTATGCAGCATGCAATGCTGGAATTAGTGAAGAATGTTCCATCCAACCCTAATTTCAGTAATCTAGAGCTTTAGGTTTTTAGTAATTTTCAGTTAAATTTTCAACTGTCTTCCCTTAACGAATCGTCATTCTCAAATCTCGGCAGATTGTTTTGTTTGAATGGGCCCAAACACATTTCAAGTTGGTTGGTGATAAAAGTTTTTAAAAATTCTAGAATTTCAAAGTTTCCAATGGGGGAAACAAAACATTTGTCATCAATCTTACTGAAATGTTGTGAGTAAAGGTTTTCTTGATCGTAAAACCTGATGGTGAATTCTGTTTTTCATTCAGCTTTTCGTCATTTCGTTAGTACAAGCTACAATAGTAAGCTAAAGAAGTGAGCTTATACTGAATTAAAGATAAATGTAATCGTGAAACGGTCTTCACATTAAAGTTTTACGCTCAATCCCCTTTTCATCAAGACGAACGACAACACATGTTTTGGTTTTATTTGGGCCCCTTTGGAAGACCTAATCACCTAAAACATATAAAATTTTAAACTTTTATTGCCAATCACTCAGATTAGCGTAGGCATTTCGATTTATATGGATGTGGAAGCATCCATACATGGTTTGAGCAAATTCGGTTAAATTTTGATAAAGTTAGCTTCAAATGAACTACGATCTCTTGAAACTGAGGCGAGGGACTGATATCTTATGTAGAAATGTGGTTGCTCAG